>JAHWXV010401203.1:0-21637 GCA_024586415.1 Phrixothrix hirtus | reverse complement strand
CTATTACAACAAGAAAAAAATTTGTTCAAACAAAACTTATGTAGTTATTTATAGTAATTATCTCAAATACACGTCTGTCCGAACATTAAATTGATTGACTATATAATAAAATGTGTGAAAACTAACTGTTTTCAGTTATAGAATTTAAAATTTGGAGAATTATTAATGAAACGAAACTGTAGAGTAGATCTAAGTGAATATAAATACATATCATTTGCAACACCTGTGATCCATAGAGTATAAATATAAACATATTTAATTATGTGTAAAATGAACACTCTTATTGAACTTGAAGGATTAGAGGGAAATGTATAACATAATCTATACAAAACAAAGTAGCCATCTTAGATTAACTTACATCTTGAAATTGCTATTATTTTAAGAACTATTTAATTCATATTAAAAACTAAAATTTGCATTTCATTTTTCCCAAGTTGACCAAAAATTCAAATGATCACGCATTGCATTATATTAAGTACACGAGGGAGGTATCAACCCATGTAGATATTACGAAAAACATTTGCTTTAAATTACATTCTTTATTTCCATTCCGTCAGATAGATGGCACGTCTGCTTTTTATTGTATATATGATAAACTCAATGAAGGGGTCATAACATCCTTTGCATGAGTTAATGTTGCAAAGAATGTGGAAAATGCGATACAAAGTGATATATAAAGTTAAGAATTTTAGCATGTACATGCATTTAGTTATCAGAAACATGAACACCAATAAAAATGTAAGTGCGGTTAGATCGCCTAATTTAGTTGTTTACAAAGTTAAAACGGAATTTGGAAACACACAATTAGCAAAAAGCTCAGTTGAACAATTCTATTCTGAGTGTGCGTAGTTTAATACATATACATTTACATGTACTGCTAAATAGTGCCTAAAAATAAAAGTTATTTTAATAAGGTTGAATTTATGATTAGAGTACGAAACAGCACCTGTAATGAAATATTTTGCTCGATTTCCTGGTCGAGTTATTACCAATTCTATGAAAAAGTAATACTTGCGAAATGAAGTAAAAGACCTGAAATTTTGTATCATTAGTTTCAAAGCTTACCTTTTCTAATAAACCAAGTAGTAATTAATTTAGGTAACTAAAACCTTTTAGGATGCTTTCAGTACGCTTACAGAGGTATTATTGAAAAGGTATCTGGCTTTTTTATTTATATACTTATTTATCTATTTTAAATGTTGTAGAATATGCAAACAATACTGAGATGTGCTTTGGTTAATATGTGCCATAAATGTTATTTAAATGCGTATTTTAGACAGGAATTTTTTAAGTTGATTTAAGATCAATTTTTAATCTCGAAACAAATTGGATATCATCGCTTTAGAAATACATAATTGAAATACCATGTGTATTTCCAACAAAAAATTCCTGATATTCTCATAATTGTAAGACCGTTTACATTTATTACATCTAAAAGGTAATTGATATTAAATTTGTTTTGTTACCTTTTGTCGTATAAAATCTATAAATAAATCATTTAACGCAGAAATTATAAAATTTTTTTATATATTTGTATCTTACGACTATAAATGTTCAAAATTTGAAAATCAATAAATGTGACTCAGTTTAAAAAGCGAAAAGAATTTGAAATGCTTTGGAAATATAATACCAAATGTAAATGCCTGCAATTAAGCATGAAAAATAAAATAATACATATACAGGGTGTCCCACCGTTTTGGCAGGTTAAAAGTATTTAGAAAACTAATAGAGGGATTAAAGTCAAGTTTTGGTAAATTATCTTGTGTTAACTATTCCATTTACTAAAAATATTTTCAAGATGGCGACACTTCTGGTAATATTGGAAATTGCCCCTAACTTCGTTATTTTAAACAGAATGTCTACATTTTGATTTCATATTATAAATCTACATGAAATTTCATGTAACTTTTATCTAAAAAATATTTACATAACTTTTATAGTTTTCGAGAAAAAATTATTTTCCTTTCTCAAAAACCAAAATAGACTTCAATAAAACCGAATTACTCTAAACTGAAACTTTTAATGAAAAACCAAATGATAATAAGGTATACCACTGCATAACTAACTTTTTAAAACTGCTTTGCAATTATCCGAAAATTGCCAAAAGTTAATTTTTTTAAATCAGACTTGTATGTTTTTGTTATCTTGTTCGATATAGAACTAAACTCTCTTTAAATTCATATAAGGTATTTCTACACCTAAATGTGATAGTTTCTTAGTTTTTTTTCCCATTGCTCTTGTTGTCAAGAAATTTCACATACATATTTATTACGGAATTTGGCTTTAGATTACAATAAACAAATTACTATTACAACTATATAGAGAACTGATAAAGATACTACAATCAAACCTTGCATAATTACAAAGTGCTATTTGAGCTATCAAGTGAAAATATTTTCAGGATGGCCATACTTCCGAAACTACTTAAAATAGCTAGAAATTTCATTTTTTTAAACGCTACAACTAATTTTGTATCACGCCAGTCGATAGAGAATTTAATATGCTTTGGTTCATATCAGATGTTATTATACGAAACTTCAATAGCTTTTGAGTTGTGTGCTTTCGTAAAATGCAATGAAAGTAAATTAAAAATTTATTAACTTAATTACCAGTTTTCAAAATAAGAGCCATAGACCCCCAAACATGTATAAATTCTGAATCAGGCACCTTCCTTATCTCTTTGGGATCCAAATTATCAAAAAAATTCACAACACGGGCTGGAAAACTTTTTTGGGCTGGACTGGAGTATCGTATACCTCCGCTTTAATTTTTTCCCCATAAATAAAAATCTAGAGATGTTAGGTCGGGTGACCTTGCCGGGTATGACCAATGACCAAGGCGACGAATTCACCTATCGTCAAACATATTAGTTAGTTTTGGGTTAACAGCAGCATTGCAGTGTGCTGGGGCACCATCTAATTGAAACCAACATGCCATTAATTGCGCGAATGATAAATTACCTAAAATTTGATTTCTTAAAATATCCAGATATCTTCTACTAGTTAAATTATCGTCATAGATGAAATAAAAACTCTTACCACACCTTAGCTTTGCAAATACATTAAAGCTACATTTTTCTTGGAAATTTGTCTTCGTTATTGCATGAGGATTATCTCTGGTCCAATTGTTTGAATTATGACGATTAAAACTACCTTCACGAGAAAACTTTGTTTCATAGGACCAAATCATTTCTTCTACGAAATCTGGATCCTCTTGCATTTTGATAACCATCATTTCACAGTATTCGACTCGATTACCAGAATCGTGAATATTTAATACTTGGGCGGAATGCAATTTAAAATCATGCCATTTATGATTTTTCAATATTCTTTGAATAGAATTAGGCGAGCAGCCAAGATCGCGCTCTGCAGATCGAATAGATGCTTGCGGGTTTATTCCAAAATAACCCAAAACACTAACTCCTCTTACTTCATCTCTTGTAACTGGTTAAGGCAATATGGTTGGCTTGTTGGCTTGTCCGTAATTTTCAAAGTTAATAACAATTCTTCTGAATTCTTTTCCGTCATAGGAGATAAGTGAGGGTATCTTTCATTAAATGTCCTACAAGTGCGCAACATTATTTTCTGGAATTCTCCGTGTATGAAAAATAAATTTCAAATATCCGAATTCGAATATTCCATCTTACAAAATAACCAAAAATCAAAGCAAAGGTACCAAAAATTCATTATACACTAATACGTTCAAAAAGTTTTATTTCAAATGATACAGCGGCAAAGCAAGCTACAAGTTACCAAAATAAAATGTCAAAACAATTAAGCACTATTCGAAAACACTTACAACAATAACAATAGCAACTAACTAACGTTTGCAACATCTACTGATACAATGGCGTTTTAACGTTAATTTCGTTTATTGTAATCCAAAGCCAACTTCCGTAATAAATATGTATGTGAAGTATCTTGACAACAAGAGGAATGGCAAATAACCAAAAAACTATCGTACTTACATGGATTTAAAACGAATTTAATTCTCTATCGAACACGATAACAAAAACAAAATAATCCGATTTAAAAAAATTAACTTTTTGGCAATTTTCGGATAGTTGTAAAGAAGTCTCATTATCTTTCTCCTTCAACGGATTTTGAAAAAGTTAGTTATGCATTGGTATACCTTATTAACATTTGATTTTTCGTTAAAAGCTTCATAACAGTACCTCTTTCCAGTTTATAGTAATTCAGTATTATTGAAGCCTCTATTTTGGTCTTTGAGAAACGAAAATAATTTTTTGCTCGAAAATTATAAAGTTATGTAAATATTTTTTAGATAAAAGTTAAATTAAATTTAATGCAGATTTATAATATGAAATAAAAATATGGACATTCAATTTAAAATAACCAAGTTAGGGGCAATTTCCGGTATTACTGGAAGTGCGGCTATCTTGAAAATATCTTTAATAGATAAAACAGGTAATAGAAGATAATTTCCCAGAAGTTGACTTTAATCTCTGTATTCGTTTTCTAGATACATTTAACCTGCCAAAACGGTGGGTCACCCTGTATAAAATACAGGGTTATCATAAAAGAATGGTGGGGTTTTGAATATGATTTAAATGAATACAAAATTACTTACAGTTAAACCTGTTTATTCATTGGAATCGTTGTCTTAAACAGTTTTTTTACATAACTAATAAACCAATAAATTTCTATGTGAGCGCCATTAGTCGCTCGGCGAATATCCAATCGATAATCAAGTTATGTCAAACATTAGTTAACATATTGTTGTTAATGGCGGTCATTGCTTCAGTAATCGTGTTCTTTAAATGATGTAGGTCACGATTGTTTTGGCTATAAACAATATTTTGATATACCTCAACAAGAAAATATCTGGACTCCTTGGAAGCCAGAGCATAGCACCTTGTCGGCCTATCTATCGATGTCCAAACTTTTCATTCAAAGCGGCTGGGACAAATGCACTAAAGTGCGGGGGTGCGCTATCTAGTTGTAAATGAAGTTGTTGAATGCTTTCGAGTTGGCCCAGCTGAGGAAAGCAATAACTAATTAACATATCGAGATACACGATTCCATCAGTTGTCTTTTCTGCAAAGAAGAAGGGCCCTATTACACGACTTTTCGTCACACCACACTAAACATTCACTTTAGGTGAGTCGCGTCGTTTCTCAAAAATTTAATGAGGGTTTTCAGATCCCCATATGCGTGAATTGTATCTGATAACACACCCATTGATATAGAATGTAGCTTCGTCTGTAAAAAATATATCATCTAGAAATGTTTGATTTTCATCAATCTTGTTCAACATTTCAACAGCGAAATTGAAACGTTTTACACCATCATCAGGTTTCAATTCATAGCTGAATTTTATATGCGTGCAATTTTAGTCTTTTGTGTAAAATTTTGTGAATTGGTGTTTTTGGAATACCTAACTCTAAACTTCTAGAGGTATGCACTTCTTAGTACTGAGTGCAGATTATCTAATTAGTACAACCGTTTCATCTGATACTCTTGGTCTACCAGTTGATTTCTGCTTCAGAACTGATCCAGTTTCTTCAAAGTGTTTGTACCAACGTCGTATGTTATTTTCATGAGGTGGATCTTTTCCGTATTCGCGTCGAAATGCACGTTGAACTGAATTTACGGACTCCAATTCAGCCACCAACAAAACACACTTTGCTTTTTCTTTATCAGAAAACATAGTTACGTACCGCCGCTAACTAAACTAACCAAACTAGCCTAACCTAATCAAACTTTTGGGTTGGAGGCTAACAGGGATACCACTACAGCATCTCAAAATTTCCCTACTGTCTTCGTATGAATTATTGAAATTCCACAATTCTTTTAAGATAACCCTGTATATTAAGCAAAATTTATTGGTAAATTTTATTTTCACCAGATCATAATCATAACGGTTAATTAGGTTAGACTAATTTTAGGTTATTTGCCTGCATTGCTGAGTGTTTAAAGAAATTAACTGTATCTATTAGTTCAGGATGGCTGATCAATTTTGTTTTGTAGTAGATTTTGTGATAGTAAAAGGACAATTGACATAATTACACTTATTATATTTTTTCTAGGTTGTCACTTTAAATACCTAACGTTTCAGTTAATTTGGTTTGAACTACTTTCAAACATCTAAAATTGCAAAACTCTAAAATGTAAAACAAACAATTTTAGAGTAATAGCGCGGTATTTAATGTTAGATATTGTTATAACATTCGCGAAGAAGCGAGCGAGCAGAAAGTAGGGATACTTGTATAAAGCAAATTATGTGACGAAGAATTGACATTACAAGTCGGGCTTCGTGGGATGCAACCGATTTATTATAAATAATTCTCTAATCTGTGCGTCTGCTTCGCTAATAAATTTAAAAGCATCCAAGTGTAAGTTCCAAATGAAGCAATTGACCATTTGTGATCAACATAAGAGCAACTTTGGAAAAAATGAAGGAAAGTGGCTTTGCTTTATGTAAGTTAAATAACCTAATTAGCCAAAAAGAGATTTTGAAACGTGCAAACATCGAACTACACGCAAAATATAGAGTTCATCGAGGTAAAGTAATAATAACTTTTTATTCGTATCGCAAATTTTGTGTGAAATTAAAAAACAGTGTTATCGTTTTTCCAAACAGATATTCCGATAAAATGACTGACAACGAAATTGGGGAACTAAATAAGGAATTAGAAACGAAAAGGTTACATTTGGAAGGTGAAGTGTACACCGTGTCCACGGATGAGTGTCGGAAAATCTTTCAAATATTTCTAACACACAGGATCTCGAATTTCAAAAATACATTTATTATTAAAGATAACACATACTATTAATTGTAACTTACTTATCTAATTCGATTTTTCCAGCTTTAGCTTTAAGTACCGCTCTCAAAATTTTCCGAATGCTTCGCAGGAGGCATAGGGTACTCCTCCATTACGAATGTAGTTCCAGATCTTCTGTAAAAGTTTCGCGAAGCCTTCGATGGTTGGTGTTCTTATATCTATGTTTGCCTTGCATATAATTCAAAATGGTGTAATCGAAAGTATTAAGATCTGAAGAGGATGTAGGCCATTCTTTCCTATTGATTAAATCGGGTACGTTTGATTTTAACCAGGTTTGTACGGATTTAACGGAATGGGTTGGTACAGAGTCTTATACAAAACATAATTTGTCGTTTTCAAATAACTGCAGAGCATGTGGAAGCATATGGTGCTTTAAGGCGGTTTCTAAGTAGACGTCTTTGGTAGTTTTTACTCCCTTATTAACAAAAGGTAAGGGTAATGCATCGTGTTTTAAAACAGCACCCCAAACCATTACAGAAGATGCGTTTTGATATCGTTCTATAGTTCTCTGACTTAATGATATGTGATATGTCGGCCATATTAGCTGCATATAGACGATCATTGCTGATACATTCACCGACATAAATATTTCTTCGTAATTTAATCTGTGTAGAAGTGAAATCATTATATATTTTGCCGATAATCATCCGTGGAGACGGTAAATGCCAAGTACAAAAGCTGATATTTATGTCAGTATCCCATGTATATATTGAAGTTTGAGATTGTTCCGATTGGGCAAGCATTGGATTAATCGATTTTTAGACAATAATTCAGTCTATTCTAGATTAAGGTATTTATGTTTTTCTAATGTAAAGCTTTAGTGTATATTGAATATTGCAAACATGTGTATATGAAGCTTTGCTTAGAACGTTCCATAAGTACATACTTTTTAATGTTTACTCAATGCCAGTAAAATTATTGCTTATGTTTCAATTCAAAAATACCGTCACTACTTCTAAAATCGTTCTAATAATGTAATATTTAAATTCTATCCTTTACATTTTTTACTATCGGAAGCTGGGTCCAAGTTCATATAAATAATTAGACAAATATATATTATTTTAACCCAAGGCTACATGTACGCCAGTTAACAAGCGTACTCCGTAGCCCCGTTCAGTATTTGGGGCGAGGTGTGCTTGCTGAGCATGCATGAGTTGGCACTAATGCTTAGCGGTTCTACCTAACCCTAAACTAATCCAAGTGGTGTATCACGTTCTTAACTTCCTGAAACTGCCTCGTACGCTTAAGAGCGAAAGGGTATATGTAGGCGTATACGAAAATATGTGAAGGTCCATCGTATTTAAAATTATGTAGATAATATACAACTGCGTTTCTATTGTGTTATATTTAATATTCTCAACAGAAAGTGAAATAAAGGTATACAGGTATACAGAAAAGTGACCTGGCTGTATACTGGATGATCATATACCTAAAAATGACCAAAAAGTTTGGGTCGCAATATTTTAACACGCATAGTTTCTGAGTTATGCAATATTAAAATTTTACTTTAGCCCCAAATGAAAGCACTTATTTTTCATTTGAAGGTCAATCTTACCAACAAATTTTAGCACATCGATGGGCCCGATTCTTGCAGACATGGTAATGTATGACTTATTAAAACACTGTAATAGTCTACTGAATTTCAGATTCCTCATCCTGTGTCTATATTTAGACCATACAACGGCACGAAACGGGTCGTACGCCCCTGAGGTTGTCAAAGTTATTAATTTCCCTGAATTTGCTAGTTTACTCCGGCCACTACGGTGGAGGTTGGGGAGGTCCTACACTTGCGATGAATTCAATTAGGCTAACATTCCGGGATTATATGTATGTGTCCAAAAATTCTGGAAATAGTCGTAAACAAGGGCGCCATTTTGTTTTTAGCAATCACGGAAAGATACAAGTCAAAAGTTCTGTTGTTATAGAAGCTGGTAAAACAAAGAAGCGTTCTCCATATCCTTAGATCGAGGGTAATATTAATACGTACTTACTATTTGGTGACATGTCATGCACGCCGCTGGGATACCTCTTCAGTCAGGTAAAATTTGGACAAACAATCTGAAATAGGTTATTCACTTAATACTTAACTAATACCTGAAGAATGTACGTATTACTAGAACTACGGGTTTATGTATATATACATAAAGAAAATAAGATCTGTACTTAAAAATCGGATATCATAATAACAAAAGAATGTGATTTACAATTAACGATTTACATATCTCCCCGGAAGGGAATAATAGAAACAACAATTTTTTATATCTAAATCAAGGGACCCTTGTATTACTATTAATTAAACTAAATCTAAAGTGAACAGAAAATATTGGCCCTAATTGCCCGGGTGATACAAACAATTAAAAAAATTAAAAATCTGTAGTATTTTATTTATAACAGTAACTAACTCGTCTTGAATTTCTACGTGATTGACTAATTCGTCCTTGCAGGGATTACTTAACAAGGGGTGTAGATCGGTGGAATTTATAGAATGGTTAAATCACTTACTTGGAGTTTTGCGGTTTGTTAACTTCCCGAAGGAATCGAAAATAACAAGCGCATTGCTTATCGTATTTTACGTACAACCATGTCGAACTCAAACACTTCGTTCCGAATCGACAGCAAATTAAAGTTGCCCACTTATTACAAATTCGCACTGGGCGGAAGTAGACCAATTTCTACTAAATTGATCCTCTAATACATCATTCGGGTAACTATTCAATTTTATTTATTAAACATCGCCTGGGCGCACCCTACTGGAACGCAAGATCTCTACTGCTCGTAAATGAGGTATTTCTCCTTCAAATTGAAGGGGGAGTCTGAGAGATATTATCCTTTATTTTAAACTAGCAAGCCTTCTCGTGGGAATTTCTGAATTAATATTTTTAGGAAAATTGCTCCTATGTTTATAAAACGTAACCTGGGATTTTCTAATTTTATTAATTGTTGTTAAAATTTACAAATTTACAATTTTCCAGTTGTGATTTTGGCATACCAATGATACTGGTAATTTACCAATTAATTTTATTATTACTACGCTGATATGTACCGAGTGTTTACAAATGAATGACATATGTTATAAGAAGTTTTGGACGCACTTACAACCACATAACTTGCGGCATACCTTAAGGAAGCAAAGATTATGACCTTAGCTTATTCATCAAGTAAGCAACTAAAGATAGCCGTTTCTTGACACTAAAGTGATCAAAATTAATGAGAACACAATCATTTTAGATTGGTATCAAAAAGGCACCAACTGGGGTCATTTCATGAACTATAATTTAAACCCTTCTACAAACGACAAAGTTAATCTTATGTTAGCCTTAAAATGCCGTATTAAAAAATCTTATATCATTACCTCTTCGAGAAAAATTAATAACTAATATCAAATAATTATCCTTCAAGTACTTTAGATAAATTATTAGTCTGTCATCCTGTTGTCAGACAACGCAACATTATTAGTCGAAACAATTTTGGTATAGCTTATAAAAAACTTCCGTATTACAACAAACTGTTACAAATCATCAAAGTAGAGTTAATAAATCTACCAGTAAAAGTGGAGCTCAGTAACAATGATATTCTGCAATTAGTGCATTGATCTACATTCAACTAGAAGCTGAAATTAACATAAAAACGATCTTTCTGTGTTTATTTTATATCATATTACTTTATATGGTGTTTCTCTTGATATAAATTTGTTATTGATTAACTTATTACAAGAATAAGAATTTATGAGCAAGTTGTATTTGAGGTATATTCGTTTTATGTTATGGCTATGTATACAATTATTGCAAATAAATATTTAACTGAACCTTAATATATAGCTAAATTCTGTAGAACATCTAAATCGAGCTCTCTGAATTACTGAAACGCGATAAAAGGAGTTGCACTAATAAGAACTTATGATTAAACGAAGCGTATTTTGTAAAAGTCTATATTCAATGAAATGCTTTATTTAGGTAATACAAAAGTAAGAAAGTTCCAAACCCTAATATTTTATAGGTTAGAGATATGCACTACCATATGGCAACATTGCGCTTTGAACATTTGATATAATCTGTTGCGGTTCTCTTGTATTTCAGTTTAACTTCCTACTCGTATTTTGTCACTCATAGACAGAACAAGATCGAAACATAATTAACCCTTAATTACTTATATAGGTAAATTTTACGGCGCCCACATTTTCTTCGCATAAATTTGTATATTACCGCAATGCTTTGGAATGTGCCCTTCACAGTAGTTGCATCTTTAGCCTTGAGTGAAGTGTGGGTGGTTTTAGTTCTGTGAATTTTTTTCATATTATAGTGTTTTTAAGAGTCGCTGCGTAAACTTTACGCCCATTTAGTAATTGCGTCAGTTTTTCCGCAAACATTGAAATTGGTAGGCAATTCATATTTTCGTTTTTTTAACATATTTTACGACTATTATTTTAGAAAAATGGCGGGTAAAAGTAAATCTTTCTCTGATATTGAGCTGCAAGCAAAAGTTAATGAATTATGAACGGAATTGGCAGTTATCCAGAATTTTACGACTAGATCGACGATTTTGAAGAAGATAACATTGACGTTAAGGAAGTTAATTTGGACGACATATACAATCAAGAACCACCTTTTATAGCAATAGATGACACAGAAGATGTAAAAGAACTACCATGAAGGCAGCATCTATCAGAACTTGAGCCGCAACCTATTAGTGATGTTTCATCATCAGATGATGAAGTACCTCTTGCTATAGTAGATCTCAAAGAAAAGTACACTATAATTCCAAATAAAAAGAATCTAAAACGAAAAAAGTTCACAAATGCATTTCTGAATTATACTACAATCTTCTAAGAGAGCCGCTGCAAGAAAAATTGTGCATTTTGTATCCGGAACGAAAGGAATATCGCGGCAGTATGTAACAGTAGAAGAACATTTCTTACATTTTTGCTCTGATAATATTTTAAACATTATTCTGCAATACACTTATGGAGGAAAGCAAAGGTAAGGAACGAAATATACAACCGCTTCGGCTTCTATACCAATTATTACGAAAGAAGTGCTAGCATCTTTTGCTATTTTGATTCTTTCTGTTGCAATCCTTTTTAAGCTAAGCATATATTTAACTCAGAAATATCTGGATCATTTTATTCCTGCTGCATGAGTTGTGAACGTTTTTGTTTTATACTACATTGTGTCAGGTTTGATCACAAAGTTCTAGAATAGAAAGGAAGCAACCTGACACATTTGCTCCGATTAGGGAAACACTAGAATTATTTATTAATGTCTATAGAAAATCTTTCACTCCATGGTTTTACCTAACAATAGACGAAAAGCTGTTGGGTTGTAGCGGCAGATGCCCCTTTAGTATGTATATTCCGAACAAGCCGTGGAAGTATGGCATAAAAATAGTTATGCTATGCGACGCGACTTCGAAATACATGACTGATGCGCAACCATACTTACGTAAAGGTACCAACACAGGGTTTGCCATTGGTTAAATATTATGACAAAGAATTAACAAAATTGGTTCACGGTTCCATCACGAAACCTCAGAATGGACAATTGTTTCAGTACGGTTAATCTAGCGGACGAATTTACCGAAGAACCTTACAGGTTAACCATCATAGGGACTTTGAAAAAAATAAAAAAGAAATACCCCGAGAATTACTAGATTGCAAAGATCGAAAATCAGAAACTTCGATATTCTATTTCGATAAAAAGAAAACTTTATTATCGGATATGCCACGAAGGAATACATTAGTCCTGCTTTTGTCTACCATGCATGGCGGTGTAAAAGTTTCCCTAAAAAACGGAAAACCTGATATACTTAGGTTGTAACATAAGTTTTCTCAAAAAACTTTTTTAAACGAAAATTTATTTTTTAAAATGTAACAAAACATAATCATGACTCAGAATATTCGTCACTATCAACGAGACGTTGCCATTTTTCAGGCAAGAGATCATTGCTACAGGCGTAGAACTCGGAGGGCTTGGAAACAAAAAATGTGCGAAGGAGGTCAAGTTCGGCAAAGTTTCTTCCGGCCAGAGAATGAGCAAGGGAGGTAAACAGGTGGTAGTCGGATGGGGCACAATTGGAACTGTGTAGCTGGTGGATAAGAGTTTCCCAGCCCAGCTGGTTGATTTTTTGGAGTGTCAAATTTGCGACATGGGGTCTGGCGTTGTCTTGCTGCAACACGACGCCTACGCGAAAATGTCCAGCGAGGCCGGAAGATCAAATTTTTACTGGACTCTGTGTAGTTGATCACAGTAGTATTGGGAGTTAATGGTTTGCCCATGTGGGACAGCCTCCCAATGGATCACGCCGCCACGCCACCATCAGACTCACAAAAGAACACGCCGTTGGCGCCAATCTGGTTTTGAGGTCGATACTAAGGGCTGGCCAGGGCCAAGCCACAGTTTTTTGTTCTTGGGATTCTTGTACGAACACTGTTTTCCATTACACGTCACAATTTTCCCAACGCCTAGTGGCGTTGGAGCAGTTGTGTTGCCCGCAAACGGCGATTTTTCTGTTGCTGGGTCAACTTTTGTGACACTCATTTTCCCTTCCGTACTTGCTTCCCAAGTTTGTGCAGAATTCGGGCGATTTGCGTGTGAGAACAGGCGAAATCCTCCGCCAACATGCGTGCTCTTAGTGTCGGGTCTGCTTTGATGGCGGTGAGCATGGCCTCCTCATTGATGGTCGACGGCCTTCCAAACCTTGGCATGGAATTTAGCTGTACCAATGGTACACTGTCGCGGGTGAGACAACTCCTAGGCCCTTTGATTGAGTGATGTTCTGCAACGGCTGCATTAGTTTTCGATACAGAGAAAATTCGTGATTAATTAGGATTCGAATGTCCGTTTTTTCATTTTAGCCTAAAAATTCATAAACATTTGATTAACAAATGAATAATCAAAAATTACAACCTAAACAAAATCAGGGGTAGACACTTTTGACCAACTTTGTTCAAATATAAACTGTATCAGAAGAACGAGGTAATTGCCGTTATGTGTATTTTATGGAATAATAAACTCAGCATCAATTAATTCCTATATTTTATATTGTTTCAGTAACCGCTTAACCGCTACCAGTATATGGTAGAACTAACACATATTCTTGTCAAACCCTGGATGGAAACGAGACTTCAGATTAAAAACTTACGCCGTAATATGAGTCACTAAATTGATTTTTTTTGAATAAGAAAGACTCTCAACCTGAAGCAGATACCAAGAAAAGAAAGGTCTGCCAGTATTATCCTAGCAAGCTGCGGCGCATTACAACTACATATTGTCAGCATTGTCAGGAGCCCATCTGTGGAGAACACTGCAGCCGTATTTGCGTGAAAAGAGGCAAGAATTTTTAAAAAAATAAGTTGTTTTTATCATTCTCTTCACTAATGTTTACAATTTAATATAGGAGCTTGTAAAATGTTTTTGTAAATATATTTCTTCTAAAACGTTTAAGTCTGTTGGCAATCGTCAAATTTACGTTACATTAGTAATTGTGTATGTAGAAAATATATTAGTAATTAAGGGTTAAAGAGCTAAATAACGTCATTAGTCAAGCACGAAAGGCGTTTGAAGATGAATTTTTACTCAGGATAGGTATACCCATATTAAACAGTTTGTATTCTTCAATTTTATTTGATTTATTCGAATTCTTTTACTACTGCTGTAGAGTTGGGGCCATAAAAATTTGTCATAAAGTATGCAAATGGTTTAGGTCTATTATGGAATTAAATTGTTGTAAAATCAAATTATATTGCAGTAGACATAAGTTACATTTATATACGATTAACTTTGATACTTCACTGTAATTTGCACTGTATCAAAGTCCACACCATATTGGGGATGCAATGGGGTGTCAAATTTAATCTGCAACTAGCATTGCAAGTGGACATAAACAACGACACAGTTAATACGCAATTTGTACACGTGCAGAAAATTGTATCAGGAATATATCGGTTATAAATGTAGTAAATAGAAATACCCTAAGGAATAGTTTTAAAACCAAATATATCCATAATCGCTAGAAGTAATCATATCAATTATATTACTCTAGTTTAAAATGAAAATTGATCTAATTTAAAACAATGAAAATTAATCAATTTACCTGTTTTGTTAAAGTTTTCAAGAATTATGTAACTCAATCATTTATCGCCCCCTAATGACTAGTACATTAGTATTTTATGTTTTATAAAAGAAATGAGATATATTTCTAGATAAGGCACGTACTAAGCTATTTAATCTTCTCGTGCTACGCAAACAAGGAGTGTAATTTAAATTGAAAGTCTAGTAAATATTGTATTAGCATTTGATTTTAGTCAAAAACATTTAGTTATTTAAAACGATTTTTAAAGCCTCTTTTGAAATCGTCTTCCTTAATTTTCTCTGGAGATTGTTTTCTAGGAAGCTGTAAATATTTTAATAAAACTTTGAAGGATTCTTTACCTACAGGACGTGATTTCCTTTCATAAAGCTATCTTCTCTGAGGAATTATATAATGCTAAAATTTAAATTTGAAAAAGTTAAAACCAGCATCCTTACAAAATTAAAGTACTCAGATCACATAGTATTTATGGTAACTATATTTTGAATAGTTCCCAATTCAAAATTGCTCTGAAGGATTTTATTATAATCCTTTCACATAAAGTCATACGTTGTAACGTAATAAATTTATTAAACCATGCTCCTATAAATTCTCCTGTTAAAAGAGATAATTTTTTAAATGGTTCCACTTAGACTAAAAAATACGATGTTAATAAATCAGGGGTGTGTCACCATCTAACTGCGTGTCTCCGCCGATACTCGAGGTGCGGTGAAATTTAAATTAGAAAAGTTACTACACTAGAACGTCTACGTCGAGTTTTCAGTTTAAAGCACTAAAGTCAAATATAAAATCGAAGTATCTAAGTTATAGGGATATTAATGGATTCAACGGAAATATCTAAATAATTTATTATATTTGTGTTTCTTTATTGAACTAACATATTGCGATTGCTATTTTCAACAGTTTTATAATGTTATTCTATTATTTAAAAATAACAATTTTTCTCAATAAAATTAGTTATGACTTTACAGGCATACATGAGATATTTAGAATTATTACGATGTCAAGATATAAGATATTTATGTACAAAGTATTTCGCAGAGAATTGTTGGCCGTAAATGCCAATATATTCACACTGTTCAACACTTACGACATTTTGATATATTGGTATATAGCTAATGGACAATAAAAAAAAATTATTGATAAAAAATATTAGAATATTCAGGCAAGTGCCCATTGAACAAGGCAATATTACTCGAAGCATTGCAAGCATTTAAAAATTGATAGTTGAAGTGAGTGAACCTCGCTTTGAGTAATTTACCAGGATCGAAATTATGTAAGTCGCTATGTTAATAAATGCTCTGTTACCTGCATTTTCAATAATCGCAAAAGCGGATAGGGTTGAATGTGGTTGTTCGCATAGTTTTATAAATAATGACTTTACTACAAAAATTGTAAAAAGTTACTTTTGCTACATCTATTATGATCTAAGAGGTAAACAATTTTGTTCACGGTGCGCACTTCTATGGGCGACGGCCTACATTTTTAAGTAATAGTCTTTTTTCAAAAAATGTAAAAAATTACACTGATTACGTTTATAACCACCACAAACTTAACCAAGTTAGGGCATAGTACTATTTGGTTGGATTCTAAAATTTCCTTCATATTTAAAATCACAATTTGACAATTTTTAATTCAACAAATTATATTTTATTAGTTACAAATAAAAATAAGCATAAATACCTAAGATAAAAAATATTTTATTTCACTATTTCATATAGTTTATAAAAGAAAATATATTAAGGCACCTTTAAACTATTTTCACGTACACAAGAGTGATGCTGCTAAGAAACCAAGTAAGATTTTCTTAACTAATCCATATATTCTTATTTACAATCTACCATAGTGAAAATTATGGTTAAATTATTATATATACTATATACGAAGTGGCAACGAAGTCTGGAATATTGCAAATAACTCAAAAACCCCTTTATTATTAGTTTTTACGAATATTTGCTGGTCGATACAGTAAAAAATTCTAAATCTAGGGGAAGAACTTTCGTGCTCGTAGTTATACAGGATACGTAATAAGTATGGTCAACTTTTTATAATTTTTAAATGGAACACCTTGTGTATTTTTATTGATGTTGATAGATCTCTTTGGAATAAATTCAACGATATACGGTTATTATGTCTATTGGTAGAAATTACAGATTTATTGCAAATTAATGATTTTATTTAAAAATTTACTTGGCCATGGTAACATAATGACATTAAAAACACAAACCAGATCATTTAAAGAATGTCAATTGTACCAGTATTTTCTCTTGGAAACATTTTCAAAAAGTTTTGAGAACAAAATTGTAGCTTCAAGCGAAAAAGAAAAAAATTCAGATTTTGATGATGGTCGAATATGGTGACCGTAAAAGAATGCAGGAGGAGGTATGCAATTTATTTAATCAACTTTATCCAAATCGACTTGGAATAACTCAGTCTTGCGTAAGCAAGGTAGTGAAAAAGCTTAAACAAACTGGTAGTGTTAAAGACCGATCAAAATCTGGACGACCAAAGATAGCAACTGGCGGTGATAAAGCGCTAGATATTTAAATTGATGCGCAGGAAGATTCCTAGCAATCGTCTAGGCAGTTAGCGTCAAACCACGATGTCTGCCTCAGTCAGTGAAAATTTATTAGAAAGTGAGAAAATTCGTCTCTATAAAGTCCATTTAGCTTAGGAACTTTCCGAGGACGACTTCGATTGAAGATTAGAATTTTGCGAACGTCTTATGGAGACATGTAATGTTAATCCTGATTTTGCCAACAATATTCTGTTTTCGGACGAAGCCAATTTTAGGTTACATGGTTTTGTCAACAGACATAAATGTAGATATTGGTCTGCAGTTAAACTACGATGGATGGAAGCAGTTCACGCTCAAAGTCTACAAAAATTAATGTTTGGGCAGGCATTATTGGCCAGAATGTGATTGGTCCATTTTTTTATAGATGGAAATCTTGCATCAGAAATTTATTAAGATTTGACTGAGCAGCAGGTTTTGCCTAATTTGGAAGCTCTTTATGCTGACAGGGGAAGTGCCTGGTTTCAACAAGATGGTGCCCTACAACATTTCGGTTTCCAAGTTCGACAATACTTAATCCAAACATCCCCTACCAGGTTAACCGACCTGTCCCCTTAGACTTTTTTATGAGCCCATATAAGAAATGGAGTTTATGAGAACAAAAGCGTTGAATTCTGAAGATATGAAAGCTTGTATTACAGCTGAAATTCATAAAATTCGCTAAGATGTCATTAGAAATGTTATTCAAGTATTCCGCGACAGGCTTGTTCACTATTTAGCCAACAATGGCAGATGTTTTCAACGTCTCTTGAAAAATTAATATTTATCTTGTTGTTCTTGTTGTGGTATGTTTTATTTAAGAAGTTACTTAGTTGGTAAGTTGATTAAACTAAATTTTTAAATAAATACATTATTTTGCAATAAATCTGTAATTTCGACAGATAGACATAATAAACCGTATATCGTTGAATTTGTACTAAAGAGATCTGTCAACATCCATAAAAATATATAAGGTGTTCCATTTCACAATAAAAAGTTGACCATACTTCTTACTTACCCTGTATAACTACGTGAACGAAAGTTCATCCCCTAGATTTAGAATGTTTTATTCTATCGACCAATAAATATTCGTAAATATTAATAAAACCGTTTTTGAGTTATTAGCAATATTCCCGGCCTTTTTGCCACCTGGTATACTGAAATTCTTTGCCTCATAAAGTCTGGTGAAAATATACATTACCTTTGATATTCTTAATCCACCATTCACCCTTTTTCATCGGCCACCTTAAGGTACTCTATTCTAGTTTTTATTTATTAAATTGTCGATCAACCTGCTAATCAGTTTGTGACGTTTCAATTCGTAGTGAAAAGTACATGGGGAAGACCAAAAATTTGTATTCTACTCGGTGATAGCTCAGTCGTGTGAGGATGGTTCTTAATGAGGTTTTCGGCAGTATTAAAAAGGGTATGTAACAGTAACAATTTATTTAGAGAAATTAAATGGCAATTGGAACATAAATTAAATTAAAATTACCCTAATTCAATAAGGGAAAATAAAATAAATATAACTTTTTAACAGCAGACAAAATAAATTATTTACAATTATTCGCCTATGTATAGAAAGTCAGCATTTGTATGAGGCCTATACCACCACAATGTTTTGAAATTGCTACGGCGTTGGAACAAGCTGTGGGTGTAGCGTTTCTTGACTCGATCAAATCCTGCTCTCTTGGTATGCTTTGAATACAAGGATCGGCAGTATATTTTGTGACTTGAGCACCAGCGCGTCGCTCTTAGCGGCCGCCATGGATGTAATTTGTACCGGGAACTGTCGGATGCGAGGCAACAGCAAGTACTCGCGACTTTCATTGCCACTCAGTATCGCTAAGCGTCTGCGGATGGCGTCGTTTGCAGACCGATACTTAGCAATTCATTTGAAAATAACGGGATGTTTTATATGTCGGTTGATTTCGATACAGCGTAATTGTGCGTCCGATATCGATACAACGTAACGCACATCGACGATGATGGACGCTTGGCGTCGTTCACAAATAGTTACAGAGCAACTTAATGTAATCGATGCCAAAGGCGATTTTGTTATTAGTTCGGCGGTGGTAACACCAGGAACACTCAGTTACGAGGATCCCCGGGTTTATATTATTCTATACTCGATCTATCTGTGTTACAGAGCAACAAGGAATAGAAAGTCGTTCTAGAATCTCTGGATTCAGATCTCTAGCATACGGCGTCTTCTAACAGTTTGTGAATATGAACGGCACTTAGGATTTTAACAGGCTTGAAGAGTCCAGAAGACGTTGGGTCAGTATCGCTGTAAAAATTAATAACAAAATAGCTTGATTTTACAGAAAAGGTTTTACGGTCTTTTACGGCACTAGACAATATCACGTACAGAATCTCATACGAAGACTGATTTGCAACACGCGAAAGCGTCTTATTTATACTTGAATTTGTACTCGCGTTCTTTATTCAGCGAACATAGATTTGGGTGATTTTCTTTGTCTGCTAGCTTAGCAATACGGATAACAATTACAAGTGCTTTAACCAAATTGTTTGCATAACGTGACGCAGTATTTCGCTATAGCTTTTGATTAGTTTCTACTAATTAATTAATATTTAAATCGTCTGAGATTGTTGCTTATGTTAATTATTATTAATTATCAAACTGATTTCGGACGGTAACTGGTGATTTATGCGTCAGGTTGTGGAATCTTTATTAATTAGCCTATATCCTTTTTTTATAACAGCTTTTAATTAAGCAATTTTTCTATTTGCAATTTAAACTAAAATTCTACGCTCGCACTCGGTATTCAACACTTTCTTAAAGTTTGTTCTGTCTTTAATTTAGTGTTAATAATTACATTTCCGGAATCACCAAAACACGTAGAATTCTCAAAATTCCATTACATCCTATTTCGCGTTATTATCACGTTTCGGGAGAAACGTTACAAGTTTTGCAATTGTCGCTATATTGTGAAATAATCCTAACTATGTTAGGATATGTTACTGTTACTGCCTGCAATTGGTTCATTAACTGTGAATTAATAAATAAATTTGAAAAATAATGTTATTATCATACGCTAAGATCTCAAGAAAATTAAAGATGTGCTGCCGCTCGAGGTTCTGAATATCGAAGGCCGCATTTGAAGAAGTATTGACATTATGATCCTTTGTCGCAAGGAGAAGATATATGTACTTCTCATCTTATATCAAAATTTTGATGATAAGGCTGAAGTTGACAGCGAAGAAGCCCGAAAATCAAAGATAGTAACGCATTGTAACCAGAAAAAATCTGGTGTATATTATCGATAGGCTTTGTGGAGTATGAAATGTCGCCAAGGCATATTCGTCGTTGACATATCGAATATTGCACGTATAAGTTTCCAGCTTATTTATATGGATAGTAATGAATCACTAATGCGAAAGCAAATGTGTTTTCGCAAACTTATCTATTTGTTAATATTTCCTTTCTAGTAAAGCCGGAGTTATCATACTATTACTACACCACTACCGACACGTTCAAAAAGTGTAGAACAGAAAATGTAAAAGTGAAAGTACCACATGTGGCTGATTTACTTGATAAACAGGCAAGATGTAAGATTTAAAATTTGCAAAGTCTGCAGAAATCCTATCTGCCTACAATGCATTACGATATTGTACACCTAGTGCCATTCTCTAGGCGCCACCTTGAATATGAAGATGATATACCTAGTGACAAGAGTTGATAGGTATTTTTTACTTTTGAATAAAGTATATAAGATGATGCGCTTTATACTTGTTTTTAGGAAAGGATATGGAGTTTTCTTTATACATTTTGTAATCTTGAAAGTCTTTTACTTTGAAGTATTGCATACACGTGCGATGTTTAAATAATTTAGTATGAATTTGAATTTACTTGAATTTGGAAGTACGTACTGTAAATAAATTAAGCTAAAACTATAATATTCTATATTGATCTTTTTACATTATGATTACAAAAAACTTTCAAAAATAATATAAACTACTCAAAAATTAACAGGGATACAGAAATATTATGGTTTTATAAATTCGCAAATAAAGATATTAACAAAATATTTATGGAAACTTTCACAGTTAGTATTCATAATTAAAACAATTTTAGTTTAAACTGTGTAACTTTAATTAAAAAATTAAACGTTTCGAAAACTATTTGTTTTCTTTTTCAATAAATTGACAACTCAAAATTGACAATTAAT
>JAHWXV010401069.1:0-22086 GCA_024586415.1 Phrixothrix hirtus | reverse complement strand
AGATAGATTTTATTCAAATTTTAATCATTAATTTGTTTCATCGAAATAGGGTTTTTCTAAAAGTTTCAGTAAAATTCATCAATAACTTCCATGTGTTGCGCTTTTTATGGAAGTCAGTATATATTGAAATGTATCAATTTCAATAGTTAGTAATTTGATGTAAGAATTAAGTTGTTTTAAAACTCTTTGCTGTTATTTTACCAAGAGCCCAAATTGTAATTTTTGGTACACTATAAAAAAATGAATCGAACGTTAATTTAAATTAAAATTTATAAATCTACATATGTATAAGTTTTAAACCTAACCTAACTAAAATATAACAAATAGTAAATATAGAAAAGAAAGGAAACTGTAGTTTGCGCTTGCATTATCACATTAAAATTTTCTAGTCACTAAAGAGAAGGATTTACATATTTACGCCATAATTCATGCTTTCTATTATTATCAGTGAATTCTCCTTCTCTTTCTTACGTAGCTATTCACTCGTTTCCTCCTCCATCTCCTTCCCTTACATTTTTAAAATAGCAGAAAGCTGTATTAATAATTACTAATAAGTGTATGGTATTTTTGAAATCAATCTAAAATGATCACCTTCACCAAATAGAGATGGTCGTCGACCCACCTCGAACTCTTCTCCCGTACGGGCCTGTATAATAGTCGTGTTTTATCAAAAATTAACAATTTGCAGTTGTATTATCAATATCAATGCCATATTTTAAGATTATTATTCAAGTACATCATTTAATCAACGCCTGATATAATTCGCCAAATCTAGTCAGTTACAGGTATCTACATAAAATCCACCGTGAATGAAGTAAGTTCAGAAATGAAGTCCAACTGCAATTAATGAAGAATAAAATAATTAAATCATATTTGGCCGATGAAGAATCATTATTGAGGTTTTGCAGATACCACAAGGAATTCAGAATGGAAAACACAATGCAGGAGCTCATATTTCAACAAGTTTAATGCTTAAGGCCAAATTAAATAAATAGATAAGCAGATGGATTGATAAAATAACACTTTTAATGATTACTTTTTAGTTATTGACGACCAAAGATGAAATCTACTTCAAATTTGCAGGGACAAATATTGTTTGTCAAAATATTCGTGACGTCTGGACACCTTAATTCTATATCACATTTATTTCTGTAAACCTTGGCTTTACTAACCACAGAATTTTCTAGAAAGATAATTTTTGCGGTTAATAACAAATTATTTTATATTAATTCTACAATCATCAATAAATAAACAAATCGGTGTAATCGTAAGTGTGATCTGGACTAGTATAGTTTCTAGGATTTTTAGAAAATATTTACGGGACGCCTATGTCTAAGATGCTTACTTTTGTGGGTTTTAAATGTGCACTATATATAAATATGCATATATAAAATAATGCATTAGGTATTGCTGGGTAAACACAAATTGTAAACTAAAATTTCAACACAGTACTTGCATAACAAACAGGTATTAATTAAATTATAGGTATATTTATTTAGCTTAATTAAATAAAGAGAAATGTTAGTCTTAGGACGATAAACATATGGAAGAATTTTATTTAATCTGCCGAATACAAATTTGTTTTGAAATTTTTACTTTATATATAAAGTAAATTATATAATTCAAAGAGGGCTTTGTGACAACGCAGTTTATATAATTTGTCTAGTACAAATCTCCGCGGGCCAAGGTGTGCGGGGCAAAACCCCATTACTTTACCACTACCAGTATCATCGTCACTGCATTCTAAGTTGCCATTGGGTTGATCCGCACCTGTCCGAGCAAACGTAAAACACGATGCTTCGCTAGCTATCGTTCGGCAGTTGTTTGTTCAAGCGTGTAGTGTGTCCACATAATCAAATATGTCGACAAATTCGGTCGAGAAAAATTATCCTAACGCACGGTTATGCCATATATTAAAATGGGATCATTTCGACGGCTACGGTTTTAATCTTCACGCCGAGAAAGGTAAACCCGGCCAGTATATTGGCAAGGTAGATGAAGGCTCTCCGGCAGAAGCCGCTGGTCTTCGCCAAGGTGATCGCATTCTAGAAGTAAACGGCGAGAGCATCGTCAATAAAACTCACAAACAAGTAGTTGAGGCTATAAAGGGGCTACCTAACGAAACTAAACTTCTGGTAGTTGATCCTCAAGACGAAGGGCAGGACGTACATATCACGGATGTCACTAGAAATGCGGATAAACAGGTTAATAACAATGCGTCCAAAGACACAGAAAATGGTACCCTCAACCTTAACATGACCGCTGCGGAATTACGAGCGAAACTTAAGGAAAGAAAAAAATTTGATCCTAAAAAAGAAGCCATCGATTTCAAAAAGAAATTTGATATCGTGCAAAAACTTTAGATTTGTGTGATACAGAATTAAGTGAAAAAGTGATAAACATTTATCGTTATTAGATAGGGAACTGTATCGATAAAAACACAATATCCCAATAATTCATAAATTTAGTGTCTATATCAAAGCGTCCTTGATTGAATTACGTTAATTGTCCTTTTATTAGTTACAATTAGGGACGTTATGTAACTTGTATATAGGTTCCATCAAAAATTTAAAATCACTCCTTGTACAACTGTAATAAGAACTGTTATATTAGTAGTAAATAAGTTAATCTAGCGGTTAATCTTAATTTGGGCAATTTTTAAATTTGTCTTGTGGGTATTTACAATGCCAGTCTTTACAGTTAATAATTGTATTTTGTTTTTCGCACAATAAAATAATATATTTAATTAAAATTTCTTAATCATAATAGACGATGACGACGACTAGGACGCATCCTTGTGCAAGTGGGTTAAGGTCACCCACTAAATGTGTTCATGGTACATTAGGTAATTTTTTCAATTTTAAATACTCAGAGTGCCATATAATCTTATCCAAGTATAACCGATATACCTTTTATCCGCAAACTTTAAATATTTCGCTTCAAAAATTTTCCTCATAGTGACGAAGGTCAACAACTTTTAAACAAATGTTAAATACTCGAATATCTTTTGTATAAAAGTGAAACGTAAGCTTAATAGTGAATCTTCGGTTTGCGAATGTATCATGTTATCTGACGTGCACGTCGAAGATTTTCATAACTCATTTTCTTCAACACGAATTGTTGAATTACAAAAACAGTCGTCAGAATCACTCGGTTTTCATTTAACCCGTAGCAAATGGGATCCATATCCATGGATTACTAAGGTGGACGAAGGAACTCCTGCAAATATTGCTGGTTTAATCCCGGGTGAATGCATTTTGGAAATTAACGGTGAAGATATTGTTGGGAAACGAATCTCCGATATTGCTGAACGAGTAAAATCTGGAACGGACGATTTAACACTTTTATTATGGAGTTCTGGATCAGATCCTCGGTGTGCTACAGAGGTAAGACTTGACTATTGTCATGGGAACGTAAGTCTAAATTATCATTAATAAATCACAACCTAATTAGGTTTAATACGATTTAATTAGTAATTACGTGATATAAGACAATTTTAAGTAGTGACATGCATATTTTATATAAATATGATTAGATAATTCATGACAGTTACAAAATTATAACCTTGTCAATAAAATTATTTTTTTTACAATCACGTAACATAGACGTCATATTTTTACTTGACCGGTGGATATATGTAATTTTTTAGAATAGCCGGTTTTCAAAAATTTACAATTATAAGGTTTTTGTTAAATAGAATAATCGTAATCTTTACAACTTTTAATAAAAACATAAAAAGTGTGGCGGTAAAAGAAAGTGATTTTTTCTAGGAAACGAATGAGGAAGCGTTGAGAAAGTTTTAGATAGGATATTAATTTATTTAAATAAACCGCAGTACATTTTACAAAATTAATTAAATTAAATATCTATAGTATATAACTTTATTTTTGCATATTATAGATTTTTAGTTTTTGTCTGTTTTGTGTATAAAAAATACATTTTTTATTCTATCGGTATTCATTTGGAAATGTTCTTTTTTTGCGGAAATTAGTTACGCGCCAAATGAATTTTTATAAAGTAAATGTACGTTTAATTTTATTACAATAAAAAGGTAACGTAATGAAATGGTACAATTTATGACGCAAATAAAGGGTATTTAATGGTATCACATAAACTGCATTTTAATGTTACAATACAAAATTAATTATATTAATGACTGCATACGCGGTTTTATGATCCTTAGAATTTTAAAACGGCAGAATCATTTTTCAATATCCCGTTTATTATATTGCAAAAAAGAAATATCCTACCATACAGCAGTTCCGCTAATAAACTCCAATTTCTACTTTGTAATGAAATTTCAACTTATGCAAAACAAAAACGCATATAGGTTTCATAATCAACATATAATTTCCAAAGTAAACATTAAACATATTTTCTTGAAAATTATAAGTATTTATAATAATCAAAGCGCCACTAATATTTATTATTTGCATTATACAATAACTAATGCCCACATTTCTTTTAGAAATTTGTTCACAATATTAACGAATTTTGTTTTAAAATGTTATTTTTCTACGTAATCACCATTAATATAATAAATATATGCATACCTTGACTGTTCCAACCCTTGCTCTATTCACGTAGCCACGTCCTCGCCCATCAATGATCATGGCTTTTCCAGTAGTCTTAAATTCCTTTTTCCATCATGATTACGGGCGATTAACTGTCTTCTTTTCTCGGGTTCAAAATTGTGTGCCCATGTTTCATAACCTATAAAGATTCTGGGCAAAAAGTTTCTTCTATCAAAGCGCCCTGTAGTTAAGAACAAATTGCTTTCCTTTGAAACATGTGATGGAAGGTGAGGCAAAATAATGATTATGCCTTTCTAGCTATAGGACTTGTCTTGAATTCCTTTCTTCATAGTGATTGTAGGTCATAACATTTCATGGTCTGTCTTTTGCCTCTAGTTCAAAATTGTACGCCCATATTTCGTCGTCTATAACGATTCGATACAGTTCAGAATAATTTTTTTCCTTTAACACTTGTAGTTCATAGTGAGCCAAGACAGCGATATGATTTGTCCAATTGAAAGAAATATCTTAAATTCCTTTCTCCATTGTGATCATTTCAATTTAATTTTTTGCCTCCGGTTCAAAATTGTGCGCTCAGACTTAGGCATCTGCAACAATTCAAGATAAAAATGTTTCGTCAGCATCAAAACGCTCAAACAGTTCAGAATAAATTGCTTTCCTTTGAAAGCTGTGGAAAATAATAAACCAAGATGTCTTAAATTCCTTTCTCCATGGTTGTTACGAGTTCTGATATTCCAATTACTGTCTTTTGCTTTCGGTTCAAAATTGTGCACCCAGGATTAGACATGAAACCTGTGGTCTATAGTGAAGGAAGATAGTGAATATAACTTTTCCAATTGGAAGAGTTGTTTTAAATTCATTTGTCCGTGATGATTGCGGGTGATAACATTCCAATGACTGTCTCTTGCCTCCTGCTTTAAATTCTGCACCCTGATTTAGTCATCTGCAACGATTAAGAATAAGAAGGCCCCTTCAGTATTATAGCTTCCTACATCCGAAAAAATCCTTTTGCGTTCAAACATGTAGTCAACAATAAGGTCATACGGCGAATATAACTTTCCAATCGTAAGAGTTGCCTTAAATTCCTTTCTCCGTGGTGTTCGTGAGTACTAACATTATGATTACTACTTTCGCTTCCGCTTCAACAAGTTAAAACTACAGTTCCAAAAAAATTGTTTTCCTTTGAAACCTGTGGTCGATAGTGAGGATAGATAGCGAATATAAGTTTTCCAATTGAAAGAGTTATTTCAAATTCATTTGTTCATGGCGATTGCGAAAGATAATTTTCCAACGACTATCCTGTCTAAAAGTATGCGCTCAGACTTAGACATTTCCATGAAATCAGCATCAAAGCGCTCTTACAGTTCAGAACTTGAATTAAATGTTTTTGTAGATTTATTTACTAATGTTTCGTTTACATACTCTTATATTTCGGTCACCCCACATAATCACAATTGTGATATTTTTCATTGTGGACATATATTTCTTCTATTAGCGCTTTTTATGTTTCATTCAGACATTTCCAGTATACCGTCGTATTTCTTATTTGTACCTGTTTGTTATTTACTGACTTGCTGAACAAGTGCAACGAAAAAGTATTTCCAAAACAAGGCAAAATCATTTATGGCGATTAAACGATATGTTTATCAACATTCTAACTGAAAATTGTTGTTAATTTAAAGATATCAAAAGTTAGGTTCATGACAGGTAGTAACACGAACATTATACAATAGTTTTAAAAGAATAACTATCGACTTAAAACGAACCCGAACTGAAAAACAAAATAACCGATATTTTCTTCGGAATTGAAAAGCAAAATTCGTTTAAGCCCAAGGTGAAAACGGGAATAAACTTTATAACCGTCCAAAATGTTTCTGTTTTACTAAACAAGATCTTAATATAAAAGTGTGTCATGAAGATAACTGGAACCTGAACTGACACCAAAATCGTGTACTAATCAAAAACGGAAACAAAAACTAAAAAAAACTGTAGTTTGAGCATGGTCAAAAGACAAAACGTCATTGAGTAAACTTTTCTTACACTGCTTACCGACTGACTCCTCCACACATTCTTTTAAATTTTTTCACATATTTTTCAAAAATAGGTTAAAATCAATGTTTTTTAACAATTTTTAAGCTATTTTTAAATGATATTCTGAAACTGCAATAGCATTTTGGTTTTACTTTCTATACTAATGATAAAAAATACCACATTTTAAAAGGATACCTAAACGTTGTATTACTTTCAGTAGGTATCTTTATCTTTGTACCGAGGACCGAGGTATTTCAAAATTAACGCAGGCTTTAAATTGCGCGCCATTTTTAATTAGGTTGGCAGTACCAAGTCACATTGCGGTTACTCGATATGGTGCGATACGCAATGGAGGAGCGCCTAACGATTATTAAAACTCATTGCAAATACTGGGAAAGTTACGCTGAGATAGTGCACAAGTAACATGGCATTTTTGATCGAGAAAATGGCACGACTGTGAATTTGAACAAATAGGTTATTTATGGATAACAAGCAAACCAGCTAGTCGGTCGAAAGCATTAACGTTGTTCACGATAGTGTGGTTGACAGTCCAGAAACTTCAATTAGTTATTTCAAGATCCACAATTCAGCGGATTTTGAAGAAATATTCAATAGACTCAATAACTGCAGCCAAATTTATTTATCAATCGGATGTTTCTAAGAAAATGATCGTCAACGACAAGCTCATTTTCACCTTAATTGGATATGTCAACAAGCATAATTGTTGAAATTGGAACATGTAAAATTATCAAGCCGTTCAAAAACTGCCGACACATGCCTAACCAGTTTGATACAGATTTTAAACTGGTGTAGTGATCGGGTCGTACTTCTTAGAAAATGAGGCCGCATATGCTCAGCTTCAATATTGTATATTTGGACGGCATGAATTTGAACAAGTGGTTCCAGCAGTGGGCCACCAGAGCGTGCAATTTTTATTCTTGGGATTCATAGATCAAAACGCTAAACAAATAAGAACAATTCCTGAATTGAAAACATAAATTCGGAAAGTTATCGACGCAGTAAAGTCGCAGTTATGCGAAATGTGATTAAAAATGTTGTCAAAAGAATACGACAATGTCAGAATAGTCGCGGGGGACATCTAACGAATATTTTATTCCATACCTAAATTGATAAAACAATTTCGCGAATTAATTAATAAATATTTTTTATTTAAATTAAATTTTTCATTAATTTTGAGACTACCACATATAAAGTGTATCTATTTATGTTATCCCTGTAACATTTAACCTTGCATTTGAATAATAAATAAACGAGTGTATTTACTAATGAATGACTAGAATAGTAGTTGATGTTTAACTAACCGGTACATTTGAATAATAAGTTGTAATATAACATTGACATACAAATAAAAAATCTATAAATCAAAATATCCAGTTTTAAAACAGACGTTTTGGACGTATAAATTGTCTTCATTATCGCTTTTTCCTATGTTGAAAGAGGTTGATATTCTAAACCACAGTTGAGTAACTAAATTTAGTTTTATGTAGTTGCAAACTACTAAACCTTGAAAATGATTTGATTATTTGTGCTCTTCAAATTAAATTGAACCTTGAAGGGAACGTCCCTACATAGTCACATTAATTTGATATGTAGGTAATTATTATGTGGATTATTATATTTTAAAATACAATTTAAAAAAAGACTTTTTGTAAAATTTGTATAAATATTTTGTTTTTTTAATATCATAGTTTAAATAAAAGTAAATCTAGACAAGGACTGAATATTTTTTGGTTATTAAGTCCATAAAATTAAAACAAAATGGCTGCAGGATGGAGAATTTAAAAAAACGAATTGTAATTTTACAAAATGTGACGCTCTGGAATGTCAAACTATAACAAATGGTACAGAACTTCTCTGCCAATTTTCAACGCAATTAAACACTTTAATTAAGTAGTTACTTTCATATCGAAAATTTTACTTGTAAAACAAAAGCGTCAAGCATTTTAAAAAGCAATTTGCAACATTTGCATAGAAAAATTATTAATAATTACTGCAGTCGCGCTATATGGACTTATTCAATAATATAGAATAGCCTAAATATTTTTATCTACTTAACAAATATTAAAAATGGGAATTTTTTTAAATTATTACTTTTGTAAAAAACTGACAATATTTCCTATTTTCAATATCAATAATATGATTTAAGCAACAAAATCATATTTTTGAAACATTTCACAAAATGTCATTATAATGCTAACCATTGAATAAAGAGCATATTGTTAATTTCTATTGACCAAAGTGGTAATCTAAAATGGCTGCCTCAATTTGTCCCTGATCAGTGGCGTAGCAACAATTACTTTTATATTATGTAGACTCGCGATCCTTTTGAAAATTGCAAAAAAATAAATTTTAAAATTGTACCGGGTGGTGACTGGCTTGAGTGTACATAGGGAATTCAATCTTAAATTTTACTTGTTCATATATTATCTTCCCAGTTTAGTTTCAAGAAAATTTGTAAATACAAAAAATGCTCAAAATTAAAAGCTGTTTGAGAATAAATTAATTTTAATTGATTAGTATTCACGAATAATACAATTTTATTATTAATTTAAAATAAAACGAAATGTGGTATTTGAATACAATAATTTGAAACTTTAATATGAATGTTGCGGGGTCTCGTGGCTTTAGTGATTTTTATTTCACTTGAGAAACGGAATGTCTCTGGTTCTGTTCCCACTCGGGTCATTCTTTTTTTAAATTATTTTTCAATTTTTTTTATATTTTAAATTGTTGTTTATTCTAAACACTATCATTCTAATCATACTATTTGCTTAGTTTTTGTCATACAAAATTTTATTTAAAAGAATTAATAATTTTGGATAATTATTATCGTAAATAGATCGACCTACCCATGAAAAACAAAAGTTTCAATTTTATGTCTAATTCAGTAATTGGCGAATGTCTTGGTAAGTTAATGTTACTATTTATTCTTTAAACATTAAAATGGTAAACAAATTTAGTATAAATGAGAAGGTCCAATTTATAATGGTACTATTCTGGAAATTCTATTCATCGAGTATGGGATTTGTTTAGTGTAGAATATCCTCACAGGGCAATACCTACTTTAACAACAATTAAAAAGACGATTGAACGATTCACTTTAACTGGAAGTGTTTTTAAATCATGTGAAAATGTAAGATAAATATTAATAGAGAGGAAACTGATAATAATGAGATGCAGGATCACGATTATGAAAGTATAGACAACATTGATGCTATTGGTGCTGATACCGATGCAAATATTTTAGAAAATAATACAAAATTTAATGTTCTATTAGCTATTATTAAAAATTCCAACAGTAGTTTAAGACAGATTGCCAGCAACTTAAATATTCACCATACCACAGTTTTAAAAGTATTAAAGGCCGAGCACTATAAATCATTGAAATATTCCAAGCACCAAGAAATTTTTGAGCAGGAGATGGAGAATACAGCTGCATTTTGTGAAGCTATAATGGAAAAGTTCAATAATAACCAAATTTTTTTAAAGTTTTACTGACGAATCCACATTTACATTAAATGGTGAGCCCAATAGTCAAAATTTTAGATATTGGAGCAAAAATAAGCTTAATTTGTGCTTACAAACCCCCACAAAGTATCGCAATCGAGTAAATGTGTGGGTAGGTATTCTAGGTTCGCGTATTATTGAACCGTATTTTATTGATGGAACGTTGAGTGATGTAACTTATCTTAATTTTCTAATAAACCAAGTTGTACCAGCAATTCAAAATATTATCGGGGACGGCCAAGAAGTATGGTTTCAATATGATGTTCAAGAATTTCTTAATGAGAATTTTCCGAACTCTTGGATTGGTCGCGGTGCTATTATTAATTGGCCAGCTCGCTCGCCTGATCTTTCCCCAAATGATATTTTTCTCTGGGCCCATTTGAAAAATAAAATTTACTAACGTAATCACCAGAGCACGGATTCTTTAAAAAACGTAATTCAAGCAGAATGTGATAAAATCACAATTAGGCAACTTGCAAATATTCGACGACAATTTAATCATAGATTAGATTATTGTTTGGCTGTTAATGGAGATCTTTTTAAATATTTACTATAAATTGTTTGGTTGTTCTTTTTTATTATTTTAACGCCGGTCTTTTCATCTCTTAAAACTTTAACATGCAGATAATTTCTACAGAAGCAACTGTTAACACAATCGTAACCAAAGTAATTATCTGACCAGTAATTTTAGGAAAGATGAAAGACCAGCACTAAGTTACTTATTGTTGTAGCCCTGACAATAAAAACGAGACTAAAATTATATAATAATTTATTGTGTTTAGCAATTAGCAGTTTAAAATTAAAAAAATTGAAAAATAATTTTAATAAAGTATGACCCGAGTGGGAGCTGAGCCCGAAACATTCCGTTTCTCAAGTCAAATAATAATCACCAAAGCCACGAGGCCACGCGACATTCATAACAAAGTTTCAAATATTTGTATTTAAATACCATACTTCGTTTTATTTCAAATTAATAATAAAATTGTATTATTCGTGAATACTAATCAATTAAAATTATTATATCATAGACAGCTTCTAATTTTGAACATTTTTTGTATTTACAAATTTTCTTGAAACTAAACTGGGAAGATTATATATGAACATGTAAAATTTAACATTGAATTCCCTATATACACCTAAGCCAGTCACCACCCGGTATATATTGCTAACACAATAAATGCACAATATGTAATTATATTACTGATCCGTACTAAAATTAACCCGTTTTAGAGAAAAAATTATTGCTGCGCCACTGTAATAGAAAGTATTGATGGTATATTGTATATTTATACCAGAGCTGATTACTAACTACCAATAAAATATGAATGAGAAAAAAGACAAAATAATGAAACCAGTTTCAGAATGTAGCAAATTTATTGTATTACGAATTTATATAATTATTTTCCCACATAATCACTGAATCCGTTATTTTCATTTCGTCCATGAAAAAACTTTCACCTTTACTGTTGATCCAAATGCTCACAACAGCATAAACTTCAGTATCTGACGAAAAATGTTGACCTTTATATGCCTCCTTTAACTTTGAGAATAACCAGCATCTCAGGGTGCCAAATCAGGGCTTTAAGGAGGGTACAACACAACGGTGAATTTTAGGCTCATCAGTATCTTCATTATTTCGTTGCTGCATGCGGTCTGGCATTGTTGTGATGCAACAAATACCTGCTTCTGTAACCTTATGCTACAGATATGTTTTTTAGTGATTTTAAAATTTCACAGTATCTTGTCAAAATAATTGTTGTTTTCTTCGACAGGTATTCGGTGTGAATGACTCCCTTTGCATTCCAGAAAATCGTGAGCATGACTTTTTGCGCTGATGAAACTATTTTGAATTTTCTTACAGGTGAAGAACCACGATGACGATATTCGATTGACTGTCGCTTGTTCATAATGATGAATCCACGATCCAACACCAGTGGCGATGCTCATGAGAAAATCATATCCTTCACGTCGATACTGCATAAGAAGTTCTTGACAAATATTTTTTCTTTGTTCTTTCACGCCATCCGTTAATTGTCGCGGGACCTACCTGGCGCAAAGTTTTCTATAATTTACGCCTGGACAATGTGCTGAATTCTTTCTTGACTAATGCCTGTGCCAAAGAATTTAACTTTGTTAATCTGGTGATTTCCTTGAATTAGTACATCCACTTCTTCTCATATGTCACTGATATTGATCGACCTGATCGTTTTTATCAAACATCTTCATTTCACCTCTATTGCAGAGTTTTGCACGTCGAGTTCATTGGCGAACATTCTTCATATCCATACAATTGTTAGCATAAATGACTAGTAAACGCCTATGAATTTCGATCTCCGCACAACCTTCCAGCGTTAAAAATTCCATCACTGCTCGTTACTTGCTATGCATTTCAGAAATTAAATTCATGATAAATTGCATTGTTATTCAACGGCGCTACATAGGCAACACAAAGTTTGTGTACTTAGACTAGATATTAGAAGCTATTGACTGCAGGTTAAAACCTATTTGTTGCTTGTTGCTTTTCGTAACATTAGTTCACTGACGAATTTCAACTGCAATAACAAAAACTCAAACATAGTAACTAGAAGTGGGGGAAACTTGGTTTTATTTTTAGTTGAATAGTAGATTTGAAAACCTGTTTCTCTCTACTCTTTATTCAATAGTACTAACCTATGTGTAAATATAGAGTATTTTAAAAGAGCTACGCCATTTTTGTTCTGTTACACACAGCGCACTCATACGTGACAATTGTCAACTAGAGAGATGTACTACATCGTACAGATAAACTTTCAATTACAGAAAAAAGCTAACTTCCTCAATTTTGTAAAAATCTGATAACACTATTCATAACCTACAGAGAACGTTTCATAAATAATATAATTTTATATACAGGGTGATTTTAATATAAACCGACAAACTTGGTTCATACGCGCGAGGGTAGTTCTAAATCAAGACGGAAACATTTATTTTTAAAACATTTATTGTCGTTTTCATAAAAAACGCCGTTAAAAAATGGCAAAGAATTATTTGAAAGTCCCTGCAATATCAAAACAGCCTAACCTGGCATTTTAAATGAATAAAGTATAAAAACATATTGTAACGTCATTCTAAAAAATGTACATAAATTGGGGATATTCATCTCATTTATGTGTGTTTATTAGTTACACTTTGAGCACTGCTTGTAAAAAGATAAGTTCTTCAGCTTTCGTACTGATCTTATTTTAAATTGCAAGTTAAGAAAGATTAAGGTAAATATTCTTTGATGTATTTCATTTCAGAATTAAAGAATATTTAATTTTTTGATTCTGAAATGAAATACACGGAATAAATGCAGTTAAAATGCTTTGATTTTGTGTTTACAAGACTTACATTCAGTGTAATTTAAAATCGTATATGTAGCGATGCCTTTAAGTTTTTTATAAAGCAACTAAATTACAAAATTTTTAAGATTACTCTTGTTTTTAAATAAAAAAGGCCACTATCAAAAATATCTAAAACCATAAGAAAACGTGTCGTAACAATGAAAACTCATTTACAATTTTACAAATTTTAAAAAAGAAAATATCAAAAGGACTTATCAACTGTTTTGTGCCGTGTTGATATTTTATTTAAAAAATAGAATATGAATTTTAAGTCACGTATGTATTGATTAAACATATACATAGAAACCTAACTTATGAAATTTGTTTTATCTATATTTGTTTGAATCTAGATAAGCTGGTTATACTTTAGATAATACACAAGTAATAAATCAATACTACTACATAATTTATTTATAAATATAATACAAATGCATAAATGCAATAAAATAAATATGGTATCAGCGTTTATGTGGGCTATTCTGAAATCAAACCCTGATGGGCAGATAAAAGAAACTAGAATGGAAAAAACAATATTTGAATTTGCTATAATATTAAGCTACCTTTTTACGTTGTTATAACATTAGAGGAGTACTAATATATTTTCGCAAAAAACAATGCCTCCTCGAAACGGAGTGGGTTCGTTATGTCAAATCATTGCAATGCGTGAGTGTGATTATATAGAGGGTGCGTGCCGTTATGTATGGATGCGCGTTGTTGTACGCAAACTCAGCACGTGACATCAACACACTTCTTCCTTTGAATTCAGAACTAATGGATAGTGGCTTTTTTTCAAAAATACACATCACTGTACGAGTTAACATTTAGCCGGATAAGATCTTTAATTCTTAAGTTAGCATTAAGATTCAAATCTTTCAAGTATTTTACATAAAATTGTTATCGTCCGTTGTTAAAAAACTAAAATGGATTAGAGACCGAACAAAATGGAAGTTACGAAGGCAAAAATGGAAATGGGCAGGGCACATCATGCATACGCGGTTTTGCTCTAATGCTAAACTTCCCGATCCGCAACTAAACTTACAATTGTTTTCAAATTAGATTACTAAAAATAATAAAGCCTTATATTAGTTTTTCGCAATAAACAAGTTGTTATGGATTAGATGGTTACCTAGAAACGGCTCAGCTTTCTATGTCGCTATATGTGTTCAAACAGCAATATTTTAGATTTTTAAGGATAATTCGAAAATGGCGACAGTTATTAAAAAGAGCATATCTTTATAAAAGTTGTAGAATGCTACCTGTAATAATACACAAGTATAAATTTAATCAATAGCAAACCTAAGGTTATGGAGTTATTTTCGAAAAACTAAGAATATCAATTTTTAAGGTCAGCATGAAAATGGCTACAATTATGGAAAAAATGCAGAATTCTATTTCTAATCCAAAAATATAAATTTAAATAAGATTTCATAAACAGTAACAAATATATTCTCAAAAAACTTAAAATCCCCTTAAATAAAGTACCACTTCCGGTACGGGGATTTCCTCCATTTTTCATAAGGTTCCTTTAAAAGTAGCAAGAAATTAAAATTTGAAGTTTGAATAAAATCGGATAAACGGTGTAGACGTTAGCGTATTCACAGGCACACATGCCAAGTGAATCCACACCCGCTTACGCATACGCACACGTACAAGCGCACGCACACGCACACAGACACACACACACATATCCACGCACGCATACGCGCGCGCGCGCACACACACACACACACACACACACACGCGCGCGTATTTTTTAATTCCTGTGACCTCAAAACGTAAAGATGTTTCAAAAAAAGGGTCTAATTTTGACTGATTACAATACATCTTTTCCCTATGGGGTTGAGAAGTAAAAATGAACAAAAGTAACAACAGAATAAAAACGGTGGAACGGTAGTATAAAATAAACTATATGCAGGTAGTGCAATGCCATCGATAGACTAATAAAAGCCTGAAGAAGAATCGAGGAACGCTATGTTCAAAAATGAATATAGAGAGTGAGTATATAATTTATTAATCATGGTAGAAAGAATATAGCACAATAATCTATGGCTTACAAGAAAACCTCGTGAGGTATTCTTCACCACCGTGTTTTTTATAAAGGTTGAAGTTATTTTTATATTTTACGTTTTTCTATTTTATACTAAGCCTGTATATAAATTTTGAAAAGCGACATCGCTCAAGAACACTTACAATTAAACAAACATTTTTATGTGGAATGAAATTTTTTATAATAAAACGTATTTCCTCCTGCGAAGTCAATTCGTGGATTCACGGTATGCTGTAGATCCTAACTACCTTTGTATTCTAAATCAAGAATTTTATTAAAATTGAATAACTGGAAGTACAATTTTATTTCTATTATTTTTAGATATTTTTCGAATTTTTCGTTTTTTGCGATTTTCTGGAAATCGGCTTTAACGATTTTTTTAAAACTTATTGAATTTCTTGGTCATTTAATGGCTCTTCATATAGTTTAGGCTGTTTCTTAGAAACTCTTTCGTAAATTGAGTAACCGGGAGTACCTTCACCGTTAACTCTAAATAAAATAACTATGAAACTAAAAGTCCTAACTGAATGAAAATTTATATTTGTAGCTATAACCACATTGGTATGCCAAAAATTTGGTTAAAATCGAATAACCGGAAGTTTCACTTTATTTCTGTCATTATTAGATATTTTCCGAATTTTCAATTTTGGCGATTTCCTTGAAATCGTTTGTAACGATTTTTTTAAAACTTAGTACATTTCTTAACTACTTCATTCCGTTTTATATGAATCAAGCTGTTTCTCTAATAAATTTTCGAAAATCGTGTAACCGGAAGTACGTGGTGTATTAATTATGAACAACATATCTCAAAAACTAAATATTGTATATAAATGAAATTGTATATTTAAGTTTTTTATATTCTGCACATGAGATGTCAAGAATTTAGCTAAAATGTAATGACCAGAAATGCCACTTTATTCTTGCGATTTTTTAGTTTTTTTGCGATTTGCTTGAAAACAGCTATAAATTTTTTTTAAATGTGCTATGCTTATTATGTATTTAATGCCCCCTTACATGAACTTAACAGTTCTTCTGAAAAAATGCGTTGAAACAAGTTATCAGAGAAAATTTTCGGAGTTAAGGAGCCTTTCGCCTGTTCAGTAACTTGGATGGGTGACCGTTACAATTATCGTTTCCAAAATTAAAACGTAGACAATAATTTAATCATTTGTGGACACTATTGGCATATCTATGTGCGTAAGAGAAAGCCGTGTGTTGTTTCACACCAGATGTTTTTTAAAATTGATGTAGTGAAGTGAAGTCAGAGGTCGGTTAGATTACGTCAAAAATTTTTAGAGTGACTATATAAGGGCTAACATGCCCCAGCCAACTGGGATGTTTCTAAAGTAGGATTCCAGACTTCTACAACGTATAGCATAAATTAAAATAAATCATAAAGTAACGATAAACAGCTGGCCTAAAACTTACTCCCAGAGAGTTACAGGTTACTAAATGTTTTTCTAGATCATTTAGCGAACAATAAAAATAAATAGATAAAATTTTGGTGACTTGGTTTTTCAAATTGAATAAAGTGCATTAGTTCATTTTTGATTATTAAAACATGGGCGTCCCCTTAGTAATAATGTTTCACCCAGTAACTTTTTTGCTTAATATTTTTGTAATTTTTACCAAAAATCAAGAGTTTCAGACATTTTCACATAAAAACCTTCTCTCTGTTTAAATCAATCAGCAGTTGTTTCTGAATGAACTGAATTTAAAGTTGATCATCATTGACAACGGCAAAATAATAAAGAAGTAATTCCAAAACATTACAGAAAAAATTATAAGAAACTTGAGCAAGAAAAGTTACAGAATGAAAAGGAACGCCCTTACTTATAATAACTCAACATTAACTAGTACATCTTATTCGGCATAAAAAACTAAGTAAACATAAAAATCTTGTCTACTTGTCTTTTAGCGATCTTTAAATAATATAGAAAAGCTATTTCGCTGAACTCCTTTAATGTCCTGTAACCCCCTCCTTATAAGAATTATTCACTGTACTATACGATATAGAAGTTTCGAATCCTGTTTTAGAAATGCATCATATGTACAAAGTTTGCTCTGACATATCAAGGCTCTTTAAACGTTTGTAAAGTAATCTAACCAACCTCTGACTTTACTTCATCTGAATGAGTATTAAAAATAAAAATAATTATACAATAATTCACTTAAGTACGGCTTAATACCCTCTAGAGGTATAAGAGTACGAACACCCGTGTGATGCTAAAGCACTTGAACTTTACTTTAGCTTCCTTTACAACGTATTTTTTCAAACCGAGTACCTTTTATTAAAGAGTATTAATGTCAATTTTAATTTTTCTTAAGCATCTAAAAAATCCGTATTCATTCGCCGCGAAGCAGAATATTTTGACGTTTGTTTAATTCAGATCGAACCACTGCTTGTATACGAACCTGCAAAATGTAGCAGTACAGCATCAATTTTAACGGGTATTTGCACCCTATAAACGGCCGTTAAGAAAAAATATGTCACTTAAGTTTTAGTTATCAAGAACACTAGTAAAATTCGTCAAAGTCAGAGGAGAATACCTCGCGAGGTTTCCCTGTCAGTTAAATGCAGATGGCATGGTATTTAATAACGAAACAGGAACGGTAACAACTGAAGAATAAGTGACATTGCTGATTTCTGAAATAATACTTTTCTATAACGCATCAAAATTGCATACTAAATTAAATTTGGTATCAGTAAAATATTTTTATCGGTCATATTCCTTTATTTTTAGAAATGGAGTCATTTTTAATAAAAGAATTTAAATAGATTTAGTCTCAAAAAATTATTATCAGAAATAAAAACACTCATCTGGCTATTGGCGGAAATGACTGTGGTAGTAGATTAATGATAAGAATGACTGCAATCTAATATGTTGTAAAAGTTGATAATGCTATAGGCATTTGACACAAATATAAAACAAACGTTATAAAACTGTTCAATGTAACATTTTCTAAATGTTTGTAAATTTTTTTTTTGATTAATGGCATTTTATAAGTAATTTAAATTTTATTAAGGAATCAATACAATTTTTATAATTTTTTGAAATAATTGATAATTAAGGCATACGAAGGTAGTTCAATAAGTCAGGTAAAAATCAAACAAGCAGTTGTTAATCGGTGTAAAAACATTTTATTTTTCAATATAGACCCCTTCAGCTCAATACACTTATTACAATGATATTCAAGACGTTTAATGCCATCCGTAAAATAAGATTTATCAAAGTCTGCAATAAAATTTCTTATCAGCAAGTATCGTTTTCAGGTTTGGGAATAGTCAGAAGGAGCAAAGTCGGGTGAAAATGGGGCATGAGGATGCATGTCGAAATTCAATTCATGCATTTTTGCAGTTATCATGGCCGAAGAATGTCCTGGTGCACTATCGTGGTGAAAAACATTCTTTTCTTTGCCAAATGTGACCAGTTTTATTTAATTTTTTCATTTAACTGGTCTAAAAATGATAAATAATACTTTCCTGTTATCGTTCTACCTTTTTGAAGGTAGTTAGGTAGTTAATAAAAATTATTCCGCAAGCATCCCAGCGTTTTCATATCTAAATCGTCATGTACATTAAAACCACTGTACCAATCGATAAGTTTAAAGCCTCCACGATCTGACGTACCTTCATTCGATATTCTGCCAACAAAATACCATGCACGTTTGTAATTATTTCTTGTGTGCGGGCATCATTTGGCCTGCCAGACCACTTAACACCGCGAACGCCTATACAAACCCAACGAAAATCATTAAACTACTTCTGAATCATTTTAATTGAGAGCTCGGAGTTCGAACTTTGTTTTGTTCTGTTGTTGTTTCTCTACGCAGAAAATATTGTTTAATGAGAACGCGAAAATCGCTTTTTTCCATTCTAGCGAAACTAATACAAGTTGTTTACTTTAAATAGCTGTCAAGCATAAACTAATCGGCAGGCATTTTGAAAATTAGTATGACGCTTTTTGGAGGAATGTATTTTAACAAAATAATCTTGATTTTATTCTGGTAGTGCTATCTCGTGCATTTTTACCTGAGTTGTTGAACTAGCCTCATATTAGGTAAAAATATCGATACAATAGATTGTAGTAAAAAAATAAGTTTATAGTTTAGCTATAAAATTTTCAAATTTTCAGTTCCAACTAAGAAAATTTTTGAGTGTGATAAAAACAAATTGAAGGCTTGATCACTAAAGAAATCATAATATTCTTTTCAATTCCGGCAAGCTTTTTGCGTAGGAAAAATATTTTGGTGTGTAATAATATGCTACTCATACCCTATAAATTCATTCACCGTGTCCAAAATTCCTAACCCCTTGTATAAGAAGTTTCAGAACTTCTGTGGTAACGTTTTCGCTAGCTTTTATCCCTTTGGTTTTAAATTTTCTGAAGTGAAGTAACCACTTCGCGATTTTTTTTGAGTTACTGATTAATTATAGCCCAATTTCCTTCAATTGGCCACAACTCTGGGCAATTCAGTGGGTTTCTGCTCGATTGTTGTCGTCGCAGCTGTAGATGATCTGCCGCACTAGATACTTATGCACGAATTTAAACTTTTCTTCGACCTCCCACGGTTTGCTTGCCGTATAATATTCTTTTCCAGTTATTTGCTTAAATTCTTCTTTATCATATGTTTCTTCATCCATGGCAGTGCAGCCAAATTAGCGCAGAAACTCGTCGTACAATTTCCGCATTCGGGTTACCACGGTGTCGTTTAGTTTATTTGTACGATATAGTATTTTTTTTACTTTCCTAACGAATATGTTGAATGAGATAATCATAATTAGAATAGTAATATTTTTAGAAAAAAATCCCTTCGAATGGGGGGATTGAACTCGCGACTCCTAATTAGATCCTAGACACTTTAACAACTAAGCCACTAAAGGTTCGGTCTCTATACGGTAGGAAACCTTCTTTAAATATTACACTTCATAAACTAAATCAGCGTATATTTTTTTAAGGCGGAAGGGAGACTGTTAAAATATGACAAAATATTTTTAGCCCACAGTATCTGTTTACATTTTTCACGCACGTTTGCGAGGTACCAATTTTATCGCCATATAACATGTGGACAAATACATGTTTCGTTTCTCTCTCTCCGTGTTTTTTCTTTCAGAACCAGGCTTAGGATCGATTATTTGCTGTTCAAAAAATAGCTTTAAAACATCTAATACTGTTGATACCGACAGTGTTTTGGTGGTCTATCTTATAAATTTCTCTGAATTATTAATTCCTTCGCTCACAATTCGTTTGCGTATCCCAGTGAACAATAGTTGTGCATGTTGTTCCTTGCTGCACCATCCCTGACACCGATTTAGCGGCTAACTTCACTCCTCCCCATATAACTATTATTGTTGTATCGAAATCGATATTACGACAATTAATATGTCTGTGGATTTGTTCGAGTTCATGTCTTACGAAACAACCACAAAATCCTTACACAATTATTCCAGTAAAAGCTAAAAAATATATTATTTTTTGTCCATTCACTTGCATTTCTTGAGTTAAGTTGAAATACGAGGGTTGTAAGGTATTTATTGACCCTGACCTAGAAAACTGTTGCTCAACATAATTTCATTGGAGTTGAAGCAGCTGTTCCATCGCTATTACACCTTTTTCGAAATACTCGAAGTCTTGCTTATCAAAAATGTTTTCCAGATTATCGCTTTCAAATTTTCATCCACGAAGTTTCTTTTAACTTTTGTAAATAAATATAAATCACTAGGAGTTAGGGCAAGTGAGCAGTGATACTTCATAACTTCAAAACCAGCATGCAACCTGTGTTAATAGAAGTAAGGCTCATATGAGCCGTTGCATAATTTGGTGATGGACAATTTCTTGTGATAACTTTCCTTATCTTTTCTCTTTAATAGAATTCCGAAGTTTTGTAATTACTGCAGCATAATCGTGATCAGTTATGGCGAGACTATGTTCCAAATAATCAATTATTCAGGTTCCTTCGATGTTACAGTTTACGCAATTTGCGCTCTTTGAGCACTTTCTGCATTGCCGCAAGATGTTTTTTCGTATTTGAATTTCCAATACCAATTTTGCTTGCTATGAAAGAGCATATATTCATAAATTTCGCTGGGTTAAACCCTTTCTTAGCAAATATTTAAACACTGCAAGAAACCTACTTTCTTCCATTTTCTAAAATCTGTGATGAATCACTGTTTTAAACTTGAACAACTCTCAAACTATTACAGTTACGTTAGCTAACTTTGGCATTTTGCCTTTTAATAAGTGGTTAAGCTAGAATATTTTAATTAAAATTTAAACGAAAAACTTTAATTAAAAACAGAAAAATGGTGTCTCAAAATAAAAAAGAACAAACTTATTGATACTTCAACCATATTTAATATGTGGATATAGCTTTCAAAAATAAAAAAATATTTATTATAACACTTTTTCATATCGTACAAAATAAGAATAATTTGCTCTCAAATAAAATCAGTTATCAGCCATTTATTACTAAACGGTACACCACTACTATTAAAATAATAAGTATTGGCGGTTCACTTTCAAACCTTGTATTTCAGAAATTAATAAACAGAGTTAGATCAAACTAAGTTTATTTTGATAAC
>JAHWXV010400884.1:0-19972 GCA_024586415.1 Phrixothrix hirtus | reverse complement strand
GAGAGAGAGAGAGAGAGAGAGAGAGAGAGAGAGAGAGAGAGAGAGAGAGATCAAACAGAGAAATACCCGAAAGATTTCATGTTCGATAATCCATGCCGACAACTGGATTTTCCAGAACGTTAATGAGCCAGGACAGTTCTCACTCTTTTCAACATTTTTCCCTGAAATCGGTAGTGAAGGGACATGATTTTAAAATAACAAGAGACATCCAAAAATCCATCTCAGAAGATGAATTCCAAAGCAATACCGTCGTCGTTGGAAGGTGTGCGCAGGCGCAAAGGAACTATTTTAAAGGCGATCACATTATAGTGATCAAAAATGAAGGTGTCTAGTCTCTTTGTTTTTTTGTTAGACCTTGTATGACCTTATTTGTTGTAACTCTTATAATTTAAATTTAAATAAATGTAATTCGGCTGTATGATAAAATGCAAGCTTATACAGCATATCTAAATATTCGAAACGATCAGGAATTACTTCATAAATTGTTATTATGAAAAGTTATAGTGGAAGTATAGTATTTTTGTTTATTTCTAATTATAGTTTAAATCAATGAATTGTTGTTTTATGATTGAAATTTAAGGTGACTAATTTAGTTTTTAGAAAATATACCTAAATGATTTATAAAAATCAAAGCACTTGTGAAAAAATTGGAGGTATAATTCATAAATGTAGATCATAGATTCCTAGGAGTTGCACTGACACCATGATTAATTAACAAATGATGTATGCCATTAATTTTAATTCGTAATTAATTCAATAAACAAATTTTTAGAATTACGCAATCACTTATTAAGCGTATAAATGATTTATTAGTACTACTAATGAATGAATTCAAGAAATATTGATATAGATTTGTTAAATTTATTATTAATGAACTAAGATTGCTTTGTTGTCTGTAGTCACGTTGAAATCTCCATATATGTATCGGTTTTGCTTTGTAAAGCATCCAACACATCTAAGAATATTCAAAATCGCATATTTGAATAATGACCTTAAATACCGGTTTTTAGCTTAATGAAGATACAATAAACATAAATTAGTAAAGGTAAGTAAAATTTCTGCAAATTACGAGTACTTTTATGAATTGCTAATTGCATCAAGTACGTAAAAAAAGAGTTTGGAGGTGCGCTGTCGATTTTTTCGAACTATGCTCTTATATCATGATGAAATTTTGAAATATAATTTCTACGTAGAAATTATGAAAAATAAATAAGGAAGTTTAGGCTCACGAGAATGTCTTGTAGGTGCTTTACGTGAAGGTATGTAGGTTGATCTATTTATGAAATAACAATTTAACTATCGTGTTCCTTATGAGGTACTAATATATTTATGAAGAAATGTCTTGAAGTAAACAGACTTATTAGCAAGAATATCCATCGAACGTAATGCATATAAAATGTTCTTTATCAGATATTACGTATAGAAAATTATATTTTGAATTGAATTGAAGTTGTAGGTACACTAATTCAATTCAACCACGAAAGTGTTTTTATACAATATCAAAAACTCGCCTTTTATAATTTATTTATAGCTAGCATGCTAAGGTAAATATAAAACCTAATGAATGTAAAGAAAGAGTTTATTTAACCAAACGTAAATGCCAGAGATTATAGGTTAATTGAATATTTAAAGGGACCGTGCTGTAAAAAATATATTTGACAGTTGTGTTGTGTCTACAAAAGTTTTGCTCGCCCAGTGACAGAGGCCAAGGACACAATCAAAACTTCTAAAGCACACACAAACATACACAACAAATCGATTTTATAGTCGGGTGCTAACTATTCAGTTCCTTGTTGTTCACATATCAATAACAATAATATATTCTTATCCTTTGTTTTTATCCGGGAATATTGTGTGAAAGGGAAGGTATTGTTTTGACGAATGTTAAATAACCGCGAGCCCGTCTCGAATTCTCTCGGTCAAGACACGGCTCGCTGGCCGTGGAGTGTTGCCCGTTCCATCGCACGAATTCCTCTAGTTCTCGCTACCTGCACACCTAAACTACTAAAGTCGAGACTAAATGCTTTATTCTTGTTTTTCTTGAGATTCTTGTTCTTTCTGCTCCACATGTTTATCCCGATATACGAGTAATTCAACTTTAATATTGAGATTAATTGAACTGGGTTTCTTTTTAATGTCCCCAATTAAAGAGATTTCGTAAATTGAAAAATACTTTCATTAAAATTTAATTTTTATTAGGTCAGATGCACATAAATAGGGTGAAATGAGCAAATCATCTTGAAAATTGTTTAAAAATAAAAGCGTACCTACAGTAATGTAATTGTTGTTTCTATGAGGAACAACTAAATTTGAGGACCAACATACCAAGATTAATGGAAAAACCCGCCATAAAGAAAACTCCAGAAACATGATTTCGACAGAAAAGCAATTATACTCTAGCTTATAGTTTCAAACTTCTACCTATATAAGAAATTTTAATAAAGCCGCTAATTTTATTATAATTAACTTTTAAAAAAATGTAAAAATTATCTTCTGTTACATTTAGTAACACAACAAAAATATAGCGGTATAACATTTATAATAGTGGCATTTATGTAAATCACTTACCTAAAAGTTGCCGATTCTTGGTTTTTTCGTGGTTTGAAACTCCTCTTCATTAAATATAAATAAATCTACTTATTTAAAAAACCATTTCGTCAAGTATACTTTTAGTTTTTTTACGAAATTTCTAACTCAATTTGTTGGGAAGGTCCATACGGATTTTGTCAGCTTTATTGGCGATTTGGGACCATCAAAAGGAATTTCGCATTCTGTTCCATAAAACCTAATAAACACTAATTTTTGTAGGTATAACATATGAGTTGGCTCTTGACTTAAACCATTATATTTCTTAAAATAGTTTAATATTGAAGTTTACATATTTTCGTTTAGACATTATACAGGATGATCTGTGAAAACCTTGACCATTTAGCTAACATAACTATTAAACAAATCGCAAGAGACTGTCAGTACAAAACATACAGTAAATGTGCAAATGTGAAAAATGTCCGCCACCTTCTTGTGAACATAACTGAATCCACGAGGCGTGGTTTCAGCTTTTAGCTACGACAAGATTGAAAATAGTGTTTGGCTGCCGAAAATTCCACTATCATTGTTCAAATACCACTGGTACCCAGTATTTGCTGTGAAAATTGTTTTTTTGACCGAGGTTTCGTGTCACATAGTCAACGAATTTTTAAAACAACTTGAGAAGAATGACTTGATGGAAAACCACTTCCAATCAAGATGGCGCTCTATATATTACCCATCTAATGTCAACATGCAACAGCTTCTTTGCTGGCCGCCTTCCAGATCACGTGATCTAATCTGCCTTAATTTTCTCTTATTGAGCTACCTAAAGCATAGCGTTTATACGAGTCGTCTAAGAGCACTGGACGAACATTGCGAAACTATCAGGAATGAAGTTAACTGCATTGCTGTTTATAAATGTCAGTAAATACCGCAGAATACGGCGCACAGTGGGCGAAAGATTACACAATAGTAGATTACATTCACGAACAGCTATCAATCAATGAGGATATTATGCATCACCTACTTGTTTCATCAGACCCGTATTAAGCAAATTGAGATTGAAAAAGGTAAACAAGTTAAAAAATTAACTTCAGAAGCGAAGCAATTGTTACGTTAAAAATAATGAAATTCTATATTAATTTAAAAAGCAAGTAGATATGCACCCATAGAGACACGCGCGCGCGCGCACACATACACATTCGAATTCCGCCATTTTGAATTTCGTAATTTTGATCTTGGATTCGTGTTCAGCGGCCTAAGAAACCTAGATGTACTAATTTTGAAATTATTTACTTCATAATTCACGGCGTAATCGATTATTGACCACTTTTTCTGAATTTCGCCCACTGTGCGGCATGGCGGATTCAGTAAGATGATATTTCTAACATTTTCTGCGACAAAATGTTTATCTCATATTTACTTTATTTTTGAAAAGATTTCACGGTTTCTATTGTCTATTGTCAAAATTTTTGGCAAATCCTTCAGGTAGTTTACGTTTTACAGTCGTTTAAAGCAATGATATTGTTTTGTAAACATGAAGAAAATAAATTTGGTCTGTCATTAAACATTTTCTTTTACACGAAAAAATTATTAAATTGAAGAAATATTATGGCGAATCTGCTCCGTCGCATGAAATGGTTTGCAAGCGCTATGTGGCCTTTAAAAGAGATGAAGAAAATCCATAACACAGTAATTATCTGAGACCGTACGGATAGTTAATATTTTTCATGAACATTTGAATATAGAAAAGCTAACCGAAAGATGGATGCCGCGTTTGCTAGCTGTAGACCAAATGTGAACACATGTTCAACTTTCAAATGAGTTTTTGGCTAAGTTAAAACGTAATCCAACGAATTTTTGCCGTCATTAAGTCATCGTTAATGAAACATGGATTCACCACTGCACTTCCAAAATAAAACAGCAGCCCAAGCAGTCTATAGAAAACGGCGAACCTGTACCAAAGGAGATTCTAAAGGCGTAATTCTTATTCACCATATACAGGAGGCAGCACAAGAACTTGTCAAAATTATGCTGATATGTCGAATTGAAGGAAAAACGAACCCACCTTGCTTGGAAATAAGTGCTGCTCCATCAAGACACGCCCACTAAATTGATAGATTTTCGCTACCAGTTGCCTCGTTCACGCTATCTTCCAGATCTGGCAATCTATTTTTGTCCCCAAACTTGACAAAATAGCTGAACGGAAGAGATTCACGCCAAATAAAGGAGTGGTAGCCGAAACGAATGCCTATTTTGACGAGTTGCCGAAAGATTACTTTTTGGCGGCTTAAAAAAGTTGGAAAGTCGCTGGGATAAGTGTGTAGAAGCAAGCTAAGATGAAAACTAAAGTATTTTTTTTTTAGCCTAAATAAGTATTTCTTTGTCAAGTCACTCACTCGTCAAACAGCCCCCGATATTGATTCCACATATATGTTGTGATTTGTTTAAAAGCCATAGGTTAATTAAAAGATAAACGTTAATATAGTTCACTATATTATCTAGATAGATGCATATTTCGTGTCACAATTAAGTAAAGGAAGATGGGAAGAATTATTACAAATTTCCAAAAATATTTTTTAAAAACTCCCAAGAAACCCAAAGGAAATTTATTTGAGAAATGTCCCCTCCTTTCAATATGTTTTGTATTTAATTTGACTTTGTTGAACTTTTGTCGTGTAATGCTTTTTGTGGCAACTGCCACCCCCTGGAGGGGCCACTTGTTACAGCAAGAAGATCAGTTGTTACAAAACAATTTGTAAAGGGTTGTGCGAGTGTATATTAATATTTGCCATAATATTTTATTTAATTATGAATAACATAAATTCCACTGATAAAATGCATGCTCAATTCAATATCTTTCTAGTAACAAAAGACAAATGTGAGAATATTATTCTTCAGCTTGATCCAAACTGCAGTTATTGCAGATTTTGAGCGAACGCATCTTTCGCATTGCATGCACTGCACCCATTATTGGCCACCAGTTGACTGTGACCAAGCTTTCAAATATTTAAAACATACGCTGCCTTTATCTCCTTTAAATAATTTACTGTTAGTCCCATACATTGTCGTTTCAAATTTTCTCCTTCTATGGAGTGTTCATTGGAGGACCTGTCAAAATTATAGATTTAATTTTGTCTTCAGTTGGTTGTTTTCTTCATTATTTGGCCTGGGGATATTGTCATGTTGCTTAGTCTTAACAGAAGTTGTACTGCTTTTTAATGTGGCTGGAGTAGATTGGGTTTCCAGCAGAAGTCTACATTCACCTCCGGCCACATTTCCATTCTTAGTATAAACTGCGGCCTCAGTTGTTTCACTGTCACTCTCGGAAACTGACTTGTCTGTTGCTGTAGGTGCAAGAACTTCTTTATCTTCAAAAACGCTTCTATTAAAGTACCGTATGTCGTTTAACTGAAAGCCGGCAAAATGTTCTTCGGTATGGTTGCATTTTGAAACGCTTGTTTAACCAATGTTGGGATATTAATTATCTGGCTTGAATTGCTTTTCACCTAGCGTCAGCCCCTGATTTATAGAAATTTTTGAATGAACCATAGGCAGATCTATCCAACGACTGAGGTTTGTACGAAATATGCAACGGAATTGATAATAGCACGTCATGGTTATGGAAAATGATTAGGATTGGATGTGAACCCCTTAGATGATTCAGAATGTTAGAAATTCGTGATTAAAATCTATCAACTTCAATTTGCTGTTCTAATGCATCTAAAGGAACAAACCATCGGTCACAAAATGCTTTTTGAAATTTTTCCTTAGGACTGTCAGCAATAGAATGGCACTATTTCCACTAGTGATAACAGTGAAAACTAGTGAAACCAAGGTTACACTCTTTCTGCCATATTACCTGCTCCTATTTATTTGGTCACTATGTAATAATTATACCGAAGACGTTCCAGATGTTTTGGCATCAAAAATTAAATCTCTTCAGCACTGAAAATAGATTTTTGAAAACACTAACACCATTGTACTTATTAAACATTGTCATTTTGGCCTAGGTGGTGGACTCTGAGTTCCGAATATAGAATTTTTCAGCCAATATTTCGATACTTTTGGGTTTTATGCTACATTGCGAGTGTGACTATAGGTTTTTACGAAAATCAATCTGGGTTAACCCGATCCATCGTACTTGCCGTAGTGATAATTGTTTCAACAATCGTTTCCATTACTATTTTTACCGGTCTGGTTAACCCGGATTACTTTTCGTAAAGGGTTTATAATAACCATCAAATAAGAGCAGGACGGGATTTTCTTTAATTTACCCAAGAAGAGCTGAACCCACTGAGTAAATAAATTAATTTTCACCCAACCCAAAATACGTGACATACCACATCTTATTAGATAGCTAGTCATATTTTACGTGGAAATGCGATCATTGCAAGCACAAATTTTCCCCCAGCGCTCGTATTATAGATAATGGTTATCAAGAGAATCCTATTTCTGTAGTCATAATCACGCGAATTTGATACATGCATATTCTTTCAATAACTTAAGTATTGAAAGATCCATGTTGTAGATGTTATGGGACGAATGACTAGATTTTTCAAGAACTGTATTTCAGCCTCTCTTCTCAAAAAAGGTTTCCTTGCAAATTTGCTAATTGACAATTCAGCGCGTCTCTTCAGAAACAAAGGAAGCCAATTTTTACTTGCCATAAGATCATTGAATGGATGGTTAAGGTTTATTTCAACCATATGTAATGCCATTCTGTGCAGATCTCCAATTAGGCTACAAAATACTGACTATGTTATAAGATAGTAGCGCACAAGCCCATTTTCTAATTTGAGATGAAAAACACGAGTTCATTTATGTCTACACACAAATGCTTCTTCATCATCAGATGTGTTTATATATTTATCAAAACACCGCAAGGTTTTTTGTGGTAAGCTAAATGTTTTAGAGAACTTCAAGCATCGTATTTCGTGACTGTGAACTGGTTTTATTGTCTAATTTTTCTCCCCTTATTTCGTGTATATAGCTTTCTTTTCTTTACCAAACGCATAAAAAAATAGGCCATAAATATCAAACAAACAGACAAATTCATTAACTTCTTGCGACTTTCCATGTAACCTATATAATTGCCTGATAATTTCTCAATTTTTTGTTCCATGTAATAAAACTTGCCAATATCATGCGTTGTTATTAAAGCAGGTTCGGTTAACGAACCGACCCCAAGGCCTAATGGACCCATTGTATCAACTGCCCGTAGAACTATCCTTGAAGTCCTGAGATTTCAGAACTTCAGTATCTTATGTGGGGGACCGTTTAAGATTTCATTGGGTTCAGGGAATTGAGACCTAAAGGTATTGTATCGTACATTGCCCAGATCTGGGCAGTTGTATAAGAGATGAAAGGACTTTTCATCGTCTACACCATATTTCATACAAAAAAGCTATGGCCCGTTACGAGGACAATGTATGTTTGGTTAGAAGCTAGGCCTAAAATTAGAGCCCTATCTGGTCTACAGATTTGTTTATCCCACTATTGTCTGAACCTGAAGAGCAGGCCGCCCTCTAACGGATTTTTTGAGAGAATTGGGTGCAGAGTTTTGCATAGCAGTATCCGCCCAGGCCAACAAATCTGCTTATCCTTGATGACCAGGGATCCAGCAAATAGTCACTTTATTGCTCCTAGATGCTAGAGTCTGTAAGTTCTGCCAGCATTCTCACACCAATCTGGATGGTATGGTTGGGCATCATGCGTAGCACTGCTGGATTGATCAGCTGTAGGAATATTGTACACTTGTGCACGTAATTACAGTAAAAATGTCTGCCATTTTTATTACTGGCAATGAAAAATTGTAAACTGTGAAGCGATCTATAACTGCAGTTTAATTGGTTTAGAAACCGCAGTAACGTAAATTTCATCACCCTACTTCAAGAGAACGCGTAAATATAAATAAATATTATAATATTGAAGATTACTTAACGCAATCTAAATTATACAGAATACAAAAATAACGAAACACCTATTCTACCGCCAAACAAAACGTGAATGTAGGCTGTACTTGCATCTAATAGCTCAAAAAACTGATTTGATTAAGACAGATGGCACAAAACCAAGTGGCATGTCGGTTTTAGTAAATGTAAGTCGGTATTTCTATGTATCCTCTAGTGTTTCAACGTTTTTAGATTAACCTGTGACTCTTCACAAACCACGAAACATTTAAAATACGTTACTGTATTTGCGATTGCCATCTCTTTCAGAAATGAAGAATCCCTTTAAGTGGAATATATTCTCGGGACTTAAATGGCGAGAAGCACAATGTAAATGAGCTGATAGACAGAATTCCAAAAAATTCTTTGAAGATGTGCCGTCTAATAAGTGCGTAAAGTTAGATGGGAACTTATCCAGAAATTTTATTGTAGGCTTGGTATAAATTCAATAAAGTTTAGAAACACCCCCGGTTGATGTCCAAAAAAACAACGAAAGATGAAGAATATTGCATAATTATGGCATGGCTAGTATACTTAGTTCAGAATTATACCGCACCGGTAAAAGCTAGTTTTCAAACTTTTAAAGGCATCCAAGAGTGTTCCGATCTATATTTCAGAGTTGGTCAGTTGTGTTAAACTATCTTGATTTCTCTAACCCTATCGTATATTTTTATCGCAACCTGAAGAACTTTGACAAAATTTTATCAATACTTCAAATGAGGATTTCGTGCAGTATTCCAATAAAATTAACTATTTTCTTAACATTTCCAGTCTAACAAAAGTCGGCTCCCAGTAGGTAACTGAAACCTTTTTTCAGTCAAAAACGGTAATGGAAAATTTGTTCAATACTTTAAATCAATAAAAATATGCACTTTTTAAAAATTGGAAGAATTTTGAAGTAATGAAACTTTGCCCTAGAATTATTTTGTTAGGATAGTCTGTAGGCAACCTTTTCACTGCTTCTTTTCTAAGGATACTTTTATGCTGTTGTCTTCCATATCTAACCAGATACAATCGACGTGGGCTGAATCAGATTTAACGTTTTGGGCAACTGTTCTGTTACTGACAGCAATGTTTTTTACACGTTGATTGTGTACTTCTCGACTCATAAGTTTTAAGTTACACGAAATTTGCTTTGTCGAAAATTTTTCGTACATTTGATACATATTGATATTGATATTGATACATATGATGAGGTGTGAAACCATTTTTCCAAAGCTTGTTTCTATAATAATTTCAACGTTAAAATACGAAGGAGTGCTCGCTAGAAGTTTACATTTTGGTAAAAAGATATATTTAGTAACTCTAAATTAGCTTCTGAAATGCGATGAAATATGCAGATATACGAATAGTTTGACTGTTTATCTCAGAGTTGAAAGTACAATATTTCAAAACCGTGTAGATTAGTAATTTTGCAGCCGAAAAAATTTTCAGACGCATTTTTCTTGAATATGATATTCGGCACATTAAAAATCCCTACTGGGTATAGGAACACCTCATCTCCCAAATTTGGCATGGCGAAATGATCATAGTAATTGAACCCATGTGAGGCTAAAGCAAATTTCAACATGTGTAAGCTTTAACACAGAAACATCGTAAGATTAATATAAAAAAATTATTTAAAATTTTATAGTAAATTACCTATTAAATTAATTTCACAAAAAATGCAAATTATTTTTCATTTCTCGAGAAATCAACAGTATTGTCCAATCATAATTTATTATTACATAAATAATTTGTTACTAGAAGTTTTAAAAATCTAAATCCAAAATTGAAAATTTCGTTTGATAAAAGCATTTTCCATGGTTGTAATTGCACCAACTTGAAGTAAATTCCTTAGCATTTAAAAATTAAGATTTGTCGTGTTGGCGTTCTAGATTGCGTAAATAAAAGACTTGCAAGTTCGTTGAATTACCTTAGTCGACAATAACTGTTGAAATAATATATTTCCTAAGCAATTCTTGTGAATATTGTCATATTAAAATGTTTTGGTTAATGTTTGAAAAACGGTTACATTAATAAGAACAATAATTTTTTCAGACAATTCCAGGTATTAGTTAAATAACCAGAACTATTTGTGTCTTATGGAATATAAAGTTTTTCATAATTTTATATTGAGCACTACATAGGTATTATAATTAAAACGTAATACCTAAAATACGTTTTCATTGAGTATTTTGGATTTTATTCTGCGGCCTTTAATACGAATAATTTCAATGAAATTCGTTTTTCGTTATTATTTTCTTATATAGTCTTCGCAGGTTAAAGACCCCTGACAATTATATGCATAAATAATTTTTCTTTCAGTTCCTAATAATCATCGACAAAATGCATAGGTATACGACGTATATTCAAAATGACGTACCTTAAAATGTATGTGTATTTTTTCAGTTCTACCAAAAACTAAATCGTCGGCGTCAGTCTAAAAAATATAGGTGAAACACATACGCAGACAGTTGTAACCTAACAATAGACAGAAGAGAGCTATCATGAATGGTCAGTAACTTGAATGGGGTAGTAAAGCTCTCAAGCTGCGGTCAAGGCGAAGGGAAAATCGCGCTACTACAAGGGGTGGAACTAGACCTAAAATAACAACTGAAAGCCCTAAGGTGCTTTTACCCAAATATTTATCGAAGTTTACAATTTAAACGTACCTGAATACGAATATAAGACTTGCTTAATAATATAAAATCATATTTTCACATCATTTTCATTTTTTAGTGAAAATTAAACTTTACAGAGATCTAATGCTAACAGCATTCCAACAAACCAAACTATTCGTGAACAATAGAAATGGCTTTAACTCTGAGTATTTTATAGGACGTACAGCTCGAGATATACGTACAACGTTGTAGATAGAGCATAAGTTATGCATGGGTTCGCATATGGGTTTGAAATGAAGTTAGCGCCGACCCTAGCTTACACATATTACATCATAAGGCGGAGGGATAGATATATTTATATATAAATATAACAGGTATTTTCTGCTATATGAGTTTTCTAGGACTTCATTTTCTTTCTCTTCAGAATAAATGTATGTTTTCAAAATACACGTAAGACAGCCATAAACGTATTCCCTACAGAAACACAATTTTAAAACTTTATCGATATCATACTTGTATTTTTCTGAAATTTAATTTAATAACTATATTCTAATCATAATTACGCCAAGTGTATAAATTGTTCCCAAAGGTTAAGGCAATAAGTTAAGCCTCAACAACATCAGAGCGCGATAATTTTGTACATTATACAAAATTTTCGTTTGTTATTCTAAAAAAACTAAATTTACTACTTGATTTTATATATTAAGTTAAAACGTATTTAGAGTTCGATTTTAGAGATTAAATGAATATTGTAATATAAATTCAAAGAGTTGAAAATCCCTATTATGCAAAATACTTTTGACAAGAACCATCTACTTTCCAAAGCGTACTAGTTGAATAGAACTTTTCCAGTTAATTTCTGAAATGTCTGGCAAAACTTTTCGATGGTGTTATACAAACTCGAGAACGTGCAGAACCGTATACCTTTTCAAAGCAATTCTTTCAAATTATGTTCAATCTTACTCCGAAACATTTAACATTAGTTGGAATACTTTGCAAATTGTTCAATGATCCTCATTATACTTATGCGTTTGACTATCACAATCAGTCTTGGAAAAATGCAAACACTAACACCGCCAATTTGAAGTATATCACAATTCTAGGGACTTTTAGACTTTTATAACCGCCAACTAATGTGCTTATGCCGTGCATATCCTCTAACTGTAAGTTGCAGCAATTGCTACATTTTTGACTTTTCCCACTTACGGTTTCAACGCATAAGCAGCATGTGGGAAAATTTGTATCGCGTTTGAAGAAGACGAAGGAAAGGAAAAACTCTTCGATACGGTATGAAAGGTTTGCTTGGGGTGATGGAAGCCTTTATCTAAATGAGAACATTTGAGAATTACAATCGAAATTAACGGGAAAATAAACTTCCGAGAACTTGCTATTACATTTTTTACTAGTGAAGAAACCATAAGAACACATCTAAATCAAGTTAAGAAAGAAGTGAAATTAAGCAAACGGGTGTCCTATATTTAGTCGCTGGAGAACAAATTACAACAACTTACAATATACTCTTCTCATCTTCCTCTTTCAAACATCGAACCCTTATGGAACCGAATTTCAACATATTGTACACAAATTAGAAGAGATGGCATCAAAAGTTGTCTCCAAATTACCCTGTTACAAACACCAAAGGTGAAATTAATTCCAAAAAAGATTTTGCTATGTGTTTGGTAGAGTTCAGAAGTCGTTCATATGCGTTTTTAGAAATAAGGCAAATTATTACTGCTGGCATCTACATAAAGAGTTAAAGAAGAATTACAATAAACAGCTGGTTGATAAACAGAAAGTTTTGTTTGGATAACACCCGACCGCAAGTCGGGTTAATTCACCTTGGATGGGAGACAATGTCCCCTCCACCATGTTCGCTTGGATTCTCACCAATAGATTTCAATTCGTTCTTCAATCAAAGCAAGCAATTCAACAATGAAAACGATTTTAGAAAGGAAGCGTCAAGCTTTTTTTTCAGAAAAGTAAAAAATATTTTCAAAAATGACATTCATAATAAACTTAAATCGGGTTAACTTTAGACGATAACTGATGTTAACTGTAGGGTCGCTTAATAAAAGTTAAAGTTATTTAATTACCCAATTGATACTAAATCTTGAAGTAATCAAAATTAATGTGCCACTTGTTTTATACCGACAGCATAGGAAGCGACATACTTACTAAACATTGCCACTCTTGAAATAATAAAATGTTTATACACACTACTTACATAACAACTTCAATGATATTACACCAACACTGTACGCAAACAAATACATCAAACATTTACACAAGATAGTAAGGCAAATTTTGTTATTCTTACCAATTATTAAAACCTAATATGAAAGTTGGCCAACAAATTAAACAAATTTAATTACTGTTCTATGGTAACAATTAAAGTGATGGCTCACGGAAAGAGCACGCTGGTTAACTATACCAGCCTTCCACTTCCTGCTTATATGTACCTCAAGGAGTACGTGTTACAATTAATGTCCCAAGATTTTTGTAGATCTTAAACAATAGATTGTTTGATAATTAGTGTCATCTTGCAACAAGAATTCTTAAATAATCGGAAGATATGAGCTGGCCACGACAAAGGAAGGTGACAAAAAAGATTACTGAACTTTAAAATGTCTTCGCAGCTTGATAGTTTGCAGTTATTTAAAAATAATCACATCACACCTATTGTTATTATTTTTTCCCCCGATAAGGAGGGTAAATTTCATCTAGGAATCAAATGATGTACCTATGATTCATCACATATTAAAATTGTGCAGAAAATCTTTTCCTCTTTTGGTAATTTCAAGATCTTGTCTTGCTAAAAATAAATGACACGATCAGGGTCCACTAGCTCAGCTTTTAATGAACGATGGTTTTAAGTTTTCCCACCGTTGTTTTTAACAACTTCTGATAGTTTTTTGGCTAAAATGTAACAATTATCTCTAACGGGTTCATCTATTTCAATATTTTTCCACAAAAGAAAATCTTAGGTGTTAGATGTAAGAACAGTTCTAGGCTAGAGTGTGTCCTTCCCTTAATGTTTTTCACAATTAATACATGTGATTTAAACAGTTTCAACAAATTGCGAGTTTACATTAATTATAAATTTGAAAATAATAATTCTTAGTTTAACAATTCCGGCCGCCTTGAAGATTGAACCCAAGACCTCCTGATTGCTAGCAATGTTTTCACTCCATATACCACGCTAGTCCGGTATCTAACAAATAATCAATTGCATTTTGAATATTAATAACCTAGTTGTACTTGGAAAAGATGGATCCCTATTATATTCCATACTAATTCAAAACACCTAGATTCTAAAAAATTGACCTCGTTTAAAAAGTTTTATTCGTGTATGTCCACATTAATATCGACATATAAGGTAAATGGAGAATTAAATTCTCTATAATTTATAAACTAACGGAAAAAAATTAGAAAATAATTTGAACCTAACAATATATTTTACTGCATTAATATCGAAAACCAATAAGCGTTATGAATATGTCATTTAGTGTTAAAAACACGTATTTTAAAAAAAGATTTTTGGTTTACTTTGAAACGTGAGCATGCTGCAATCGTAGAAATTAAATTATCCTAAAATAAACTGGATATTACCTAAATTTGTTTCTAAAATCTATAGACGGTAATTAAAAATCTGCTAACAAGAACTTTTTCAATTAAGGTCGTGATTTAAAAATAAAATTGTCATAAGGCTACGGTCATAAGGACATTTACGAAAAATTGCCCATACTTACGAAATTTTAATATAAATTGTATTATGTAGATTAATTTTTAAAACCATAGAATTAATTTTATAAAAAAATTGCTTGCGTATATTAAATTTTGTTAAATTGATCCGTTCAGCAAATACATTTGACCATGTCTTTAATCAAAATTACATAACGAAGTATTGATTTAGATTATAAATTAAATTACCTTTACTAATTTGCCATTCCTATACTCCAATTTTTTAGTCCTATTTTTAAAATTAAATTACTATCTTTATTAAAATTTGTAATTAAATCTAAATTAATTCATTATTGTTTTGAAATATGCAATAATGAAAAAACTCAAAATTCCGTTCGTCTAAAATGACGGAATATTTTAGTTGTAGAATTGATATATTCAAAGTATCGATTATAATATAACAAAATTTATCAGGGTTCTTCTCGAATAAAGAATTAAAATGAAGTTATAAAGGTTAGAAATCTCTACTAGGAATAGAATTCGCTCAGTTTCGGTAAAATTCTAGTAGGTAAGGCGAAATGACCGTAGCAGTTAAAGTTAAGAATGCCAAGGGAATTCCCGCATCCTAAAGCCTCGGCCACAAAACAAATTTAGTACTCAAACATACCCGTTTTCACATTATAACGTCTCCAAAGCGCTCAGTAATAAACTTTCTATACATTAATTCTCACAAAATTATTTTATGACGCTTTTTGACAAAGTAATAATTGGTAAGTACATGATAAGTACTATCGTGATCAAAAAGTATAGTGACAGTTGCTGCCGAGCACGATCTAACAGGTAGGGAACTTCGATACGGGAAGCGACCCGTCCAACCTTAGTAACAACAGCGTGTGATAGGTTTTAATTTGGTTGGTGCCGTTAAAAAAAGTATGTCGTAAATTATGGATCGCGAAAAACGCAAAAAGTGCTAAATAAACATTTGAAATGTTAAAATTAGTTTATGGCGATGCTGCAATATCCATAAAGACAATTTACAAGCGGTTGGAGCGATTTCGTAAACGGTTACGAATTGGTTGAAGATGAGGCGATATCGAGGGTGCTTTACCATCCAAACTCGAGGAAAATATTAAAAAGTATTTAACTATTAGGAAACTTCTGAGAAAATTGACATCTCTTATGGTTGTATTTAAAATGTCTTGACAGATTTCAGTTTAAAGTGAGTAAGCGCGGTTGAACAAAAACAACATTGATTTTAAGAAACGTCAGTATGAGAAATGAAACTTTAAACTATCGTTATGATCCCGAGACCAAGGATTAAATTCTCAGTGGAAATCACAATTGGGCGTTAATCATGATCCAACATGAAGATATACTAATTGTGTTTTTTGATTTCTGATGGAATTGTGCAAGATGAGTTTGTATTCAGGAGCCCTACAGTGAATTCTGAATATTATAAGGCCTTCTTAAATAGTTTACAATACGCTGTGAGTAATCTGAAAAATAGGAAAACAGTGTCATCCTCCAACACTTTGTTGGACACATAGCTTCTGGTGCAGTCATGTATGTCAAATAAAACATTACGATGTACCTTTCCTAACTTTTTTCGCGCATCTGGCCTCTGTGACTTCTGGTTTTTATCAAAGTCAAAGTATCCAAGAAAACGTTTTGAACTGATTCAGCACATTGGCATTAAAGGCAATCAGAATAACGACTTTCAGAACTACTTTAGAAAATGGGGTAAATGTGTTTGATCCAAAGAGAGTATTTTGAGAGGGTCTAATTGCATCGCCTTTTACTGCAATACATTTTTTTAAATTTAAACACTCACTGTACTTTTTTATTACACCATGTGCTTGTAACGGAGACATCGGAATATACTATGCTCAGTTGCCTGAACCTCTAGTTTTTGGACTCCCAACGGGAATTTTCAAAACCGCAAACATAACATTTATCATCTACAGAGAAGGTATTTTTTCCTGTTGAAGAATTTCCTAGCTTGGATGATTTTAAATCTACGTTATTGGGCTGAAAGACGAACACACTAGCCATTGAGCGACAAAGGTCAGACAATAAAATATTATTGACATGCTGCTGGGAAATGTTGACTAAGCTTTTTAAAATGGTGTGTTTTGACTGAAAAAATACTATATTAACATTATTGCTCGGATATATTGTCTATATTTATTTAAATTATGTGAAATTAATTCACGCTAAAATGAATATTTATTTGACAAATGTTATTTTTTTATGCCAGCGCGAAGCAAATGCACGAATGCCTTGCCTCTACCAGCTCTTGTTATATTCATGCAGCCATGTTCTTCGCATTATGCTAAAGTCATCAAGTTGCCCACAATGATGAAATCTCGAGGGAGCCACATCGTGAATGAAACGGGAATGGAGTAGTATACTCCAACCCGATTTTGAAACAAATTCATTAATCTACACAACTCAATATGTCGATTGCTTTCTTTGCGTTTCTGGATTTCTATGAGGTTGAACTTGGCAACAGTTCTGCCTGAGTTTGTTCCAAGGAGTTGATGTAGGCATCTGTAGCATCTTCCAAAAGACAGTGGTTATGGTTTTTCCGGTTGAATGATTTGAATTTCTTTCTCGTTGGTATTTACGGATGTTGTCATTCCATTGGTAGTCTTTTTATTTTCAGTTAAAAATGATGCGTTCGCCTGAAGCAGTGCGACGTAAGGACTTCTCTTTCAACATCAAAACGATCTAATAGCACAGAAAACGCCATTTTCCTTTGAAACCTACAGTCAACTATTAGGTTTCGAGCAACCCACTTTGCGCAAACCTTCGAAAAGCTTAGTGTTCTTATAATTGTAATATCACTCCCATCCTAACAAGTAATGGTATAATTGCGGTTCAGCATGTCTAGTTTGATGGTTTTGGAAAGACGCCCAAGCGCTGAGAATCATGCAATTCATTTTTTTCCACTTCTGGAAACTTTAACTCTCTGAGCCAAACGACCAACCGCGCAGATTATTGATAGGGTTTACCAAAGTTTCTTTCTCCACAACTAAAGATGGAATTGCAGCTCATTGTTTGAAATTCACAGAAGTCACTGTGAAATGATACTATACTAACGTGAAAGATTTCAATGTTAGTGTGCCCGAGTGACGCAGGTGTGCCCAAACTTGGCGAAAAATGGACCTGTCATCCCAATAACGCACCTGGTGGTGAAGCAGCTTCTGGCTCACACGTATTCGCTCCATATGAAAGGACTCCACTTTGAAGGTATGAATGCAATGCAGAAGCACCCTATGCAGCCTTTGGATGTCCCTACTTTAGAAAATCTCGCAGGGTGCTCCTCGCAATGGGAATCGCGTTGGAATAAGTGTGTCGCATTGCGAGATGATTATTGTGAATGCATGAGTTCCTGAACTGATATAATATCGTCTAATAAGCACTCCAAATAAAATTTCCGTTATTAAATTGCAGCGAATTGATAATTTGTTGCGAAGAAAATTGATTTCAGCATTTAAATTAATATATTGAATGAGAAAAAATTCGAAAACAATGTTTGTTCCACTAATTTTCGTCATTTTTGAGGCAGCTTCATGATTCTGTCCTATAAAAACTTGGTATCTTTCGAGGCAATGAACTAGTTCAGATGATTATTATAGCTTTCCAAAAATTGAAGTTTTCCTACTAACCTAGAAGAATTTTATATGTACCGAAATAAGTGGCAATCCGAATGAGATAGGACATCCCAGACAAACTGCAACAATGTTTGTCGTATTGGATACATGAGGCCTGGTATTGCCCTATTGAAAAACCACACTTCCTCAATTGGCCAATTTTAAACGCTTTGTATTAATTGTTACTTTCAATTAGTTCAGTTGAAAATACTATTTGTCTAAATTTAATGTAAGGTTCTGCAGAAACAGTTCATTAAACACAATGCCTGTCAATCCCATCAGGTGCACGGAGCAAATTTTGGAGTTTATTTCGTTTTCTCTAGAACTTTTTTAGCTCCACATAGTTGCAAACAACCTAATTTTTTTCATTAGTTTAAAAAAAAATGGGTCGCTTTCGTTGCATTTCCGTAGAGCAATCCTGATAGAAACGCGGTCATATGTTTCAGCTGTACATTGTAATTGGAGGTGGTGCAATTAGAGTAATTGAATTTCAGCGACAATGCTCTAGTTCAAGCATGATCTTCGCTATTCTTGAAGAGCAAGACCGGGGTTAAATAATCCTCATCTAATATGAATATCTGATAAAGAAACCTTATCTAAACTTGTTTACTATGCCTTAACCTAAGGTTTCTCCGAGCGTGCTCAATTTTCTTGTGTCTTACGTGCTGTGATGCCTCCTGCATCAGTTTCCGATCAACGGCCCCTAGATGGTCTCACTTGAGAACAAGATATGAAGCGTCATAAACCCTTGCTCTGTAAGCAAATTCTTTGTCGTCCCATCAGCGTATTTCAACCAAATAGGAAACAAACCCTCATGGCAAGTCTGAGTGGGTTGAGCGTCAAGCGTAATCGAGATGTCCTTCCCAATACGCAGGTTGGGAATAAACTGAACCGTGAAACGCCTTTTATTAGCCACTACTCATTCTTTCTTCTATATATTTTGCTTAACTAATGCCTAGGGTTGCATAATATGTCGTTCCATCTTCTGCGTTCCTTTTTGCCGCCCCCTTCGGGAGCTCAGGCAATGCGCATTGATGCAGTGAAATTTAATATTTACCGATTTCTCTGTTTTAGCCAGCTAGGCGAGCCGCAAGTACCGATTGGAAGTCGCTGAGAATCAATGCTTCATGGCCTTTCTGATCGCTACTAACTCGCTTTGATATATCAAGCAGCAGCAATCTATCTGTACTGCTTTCCCATCATTTTTTTTGGAGCCCTCCGTATATGTATATTCTAAAGTTGCGCGCCCTCTTTTCCAATGCCGAAATTGAAGCTACACGTATTTTAGCTAGTGTGAAACAAATTTAGATAAAAACGTTTCGAACTTTAGTTCCAACCCAATACCCTAGTAGCACAATATATTGATGGAACATATATTTTATATAGGTCCATTATTGTATATTAGCCCATGATATATTGCTTTTATCCAATATTAGTAGTATGTAGCCTTTTAGTGCGATCAATGTTAAACGGTATAACGCTTTCTATGTTATACGAATATTTAATATATATATATATATATATATATATATATATATATATATATATATAT
>JAHWXV010400832.1:0-26972 GCA_024586415.1 Phrixothrix hirtus | reverse complement strand
TTTCCAAAATAAACGTAGGCAATAATCTAATAATTTGTGGACACTATTGGCATATGTGCATAAGAGAAAGTCGTGTGTTGTTTCACACCAGATTTTTTTATTGTGAATTTGTGAATTATTAATTAATTAATAAAAGATTTAAAAATTGAAAATAAATTTATTACTAGAAACAATCCAAAAATTAATAAAACAAAATTAGGTATGTTTTTAATAATTTATCAGACTTCATTATTGACAAAAACAAATTGGAGTACATTAGATGTAAGTATTGGTATGACCAGCAGTGGAAAGTAATTTGTTTTGGACAACCATTGTTGCTCTCACTGTATTTTAAATAGGAACAAAGTTTGTCAACGCCCTTGCAGTCAACTGCTAGTTTTTGATGATCTGCGAACATTGTCTGGCTGGAATATGCTTATATTACCAATATCTGGTGCCACTAAAGAACGCCAAAGTAAAAACCACGTGGCTGAAGGTCCTATTTAAAATCAAATTATTTGCCCAATTTAACTTGTATAGGTAGTAAATAAATACGCAAATTACGTGTTTTTATGAAAATATCATTGTAAGCATGGCCGCGAGCGCACTGCCATTGTTAAATACGCTCTGTAGGAACTATAATAAGAAGGTTGTTAATAGTTTAAAATGTCATAATTGTGATGATCTTTATCACTTAAATTGTGCTGAATTCAGTGCTAACGTTAGTTTTGTGTCTGATAAAGAGATTTTATGCTGAAAAAAATTCTTTTACTGAAAATGGCACTGGCACTGATAATATTGAAAGTGGTTTCTTTGATGCAGTTGAAAATATATCAAGTGGTTCAGATTGTAAAATTGATATATGTATTTTTCTTTATATTATAAAACAAAAAGATTCTATTATTAGTGAGTTACGTGATAAAATTGCAATCTTAAACAAACATATTCATTCAATGTGTGAAAATTCTAAATACTGCTTATCACAAAGTTCTGATAAAGTTAAGGACAATGTTATTTACAATAACAATTATAAAGTAAATACGATTCCTCAAAAACAAACTGGGAGTTCTATTATTGATCAATCTCTAATTAGTTAAAAAGAAACTTCCAATTCTCTTCAGAGTACTCATACACAATTAAAAATTGAGAAGTGCATACATTTAAAAAATGATCTAGAAAATGATAAAGAGAAGGATAAGATTGCACTGCCAATTAAATCATCTCGTAAAAAGCAAAGCAGACAAATTATTGATACACAAGAAATTGAGGGTAATGGTGCGGTCTTAAAAGTAGCATCAAGAATATCTTTTCATGTTTGTGGACTTTGTCCTGATACTACTCCCCAGAATGTTGTTGACTACTTAAGTAGCACTGTTCCATTAATATGGTGTGATAAACTTAATTCAAAATTTCCAGTCATTTATTTATCTTTTAAGCTTTGTGTGAGTGAATCTTATGAAAAAGATATTCTAAATGGAGCTACTTGGCCCAAAGGTGTTAAAGTGAATCCATTTTTTTACCCAAGACATATTACCAAAATAAAAACTTAGTATTTAAGAACATTAGCTACGCTTCTGACAAGCCTAAACTTAGAAATTTTTATTCTTTTGAAAATAATACTAAATTATTTCATCTTAATGTACAGTGCTTGACTAACAAAATTTATCTATTATCTTTGTTTCTAAATAAATTTTGTTTTAATGTGGTTTGTTTATCAGAACATTGGATGTCATATGATATTTTAAAAACTATTGATATTTCAGGTTATAAGTTTGCTTCTTCTTTTTGTAGGTCCGTAAAAATACATGGAGGAGTTGCAATATTAGTTCAAGATGATGTAGAGTTGATGAGTTCCACAGTGTAGAGATGCATGCTGAATTCTGCAGAATCGTATTACTTCCAGTTAAAATTGTAATTATCTCACTGTATCGCCCCTGTGGGGGAGATTTGCAAGTATTTTTAGATAATTTTGAAGTATTTTAAGTAATACTTTTATAAATTTTAACAAGGTCACCATTATGGGTGATTTTAATATCAATTTTTTAGATAATTCAAATAGATTAACTGATCTTATAAGTCTTTTTTCTTCCTTTGGATTAGAGATTACTATAACTAATTATACCAGGGTAATTCCTTACTCTTCCAATTGTATCGACAATATCATTATTAATTTAAATTCGAATTGTTTCTCTGCAGCTGTTTTAGATCCATGCCTATCAGATCATTATGGCCAATCGATGCAGTCATTGATTGTAAACTAGAACATAAACTACAAACTCTTCATAGAGGTTTTACTAAAAAAGGTTTGACTAATTTTCAGAATTCTTTATTTGAGTTTGACTGGACTATTTTTGATAATTCTAATTATGATGCCAACTGTTTATCAACTCTTCTTATCAAAGTCTTTCAAGAGGGCATTGAGAGATTCTTTCCTTTAAGAAATTGTAACACTAGCAATGAATATCAATTAAATTGGTTCAATGATGATCTTAGACTCATGAGAGATAGATTATTTCCTCTTAAAACAATTTATCTTTGTAGTAAAACTTTACATGATTTAAATAATTACCCTTTCTTTAAAAATATTTACAGACTAGAAATTATTAGAGTAAAAAAATCAAAATTTAATAGTTTTATTGGACAGTCCAATAATAGAGCAAAAGACAGTTGGAGGCTGATAAATCATTTAAGGAATAATAAACCCTCATACAAATCAGATGGTGACATAGTTCTGATAGTTTTGCAGAAAAAACTATTAAATCTAGGTCTATCTCAACATGTGATGTAGCTGATATGCTTAAAAATGTCCCTCGACATGCCGATTCTTTTCTTTTAGAGCCTGTTACAATTATGGAAGTACATAATTCTATTTTACAAATTACTCGGATATTTACGATATCACTGGTAAAATTGTCAAATAAGTAACAAATTTAATTGTTTATCCTTTAATTGCTATTTACAATATGTCTCTTAGTAGTGGCAGTTTTCCTGAGCCATTTAAAATTTCTAAGGTTCACCCCTTATTTAGGAAAGGTGATCCAAACAACATGGGAATTATTGCCCAATTTCCATTACCCCTATCTTTGGCAAAATATTAGAGACAATAATAAAAAACAGATTATCATCTTACTTTGAGGACAAATCATTGTTAAACCCTGTACAATTTGGTTTTCGCAAAGACAAAAATACCATCCAAGCTGTGTCTGAAGTTCATAATTGACTATTTTGAAAGGGACAGTTATTCGGAGTTGATTTTATGTGATCTTACCAAGGCTTTTGATTGTGTTAATCATGACATCCTAATTGATAAGTTATGTTATTATGGATTGAGTGACCTATCTATTAATTTTTTTAGATCTTATTTGATTGACAAGAAACAGTGTGTTTTTTTGAACAAGTACTCAGAGATGAAACTTGTATGTCATGGTGTACCACAAGGTTCAGTTCTTGGACCACTATTATTTATCATCTTTATCAATGATCTTTATTATAACTTAACCCCTGCTAAATGCATTCAATTTGCTGATGACACTAGCATTCTGACTACTCACAAAGACCTGAGTTACTTATCATCATCACTCCAAGCCTTCAAACAAATGGAAGAGTGGTTTCTTGCTAACAAATTATGTTGTAATAACAATAAAACTAAAAGAGTCATGTTTTCTACAAATACTATGTTCTCCAAAGATGTAAATACTACATTTCTTGGAATAACTTTAGACGATAGCCTTTATTGTTACCAATCTTTGTCAAAAACTCGCTGGTGTCTTGTTCTTATTAAGAAAATTGAACTGCCTACTTAGCTTTGATTTGTTAATAATTTCCTATCTTTCCCTTTTCCAACCTCATATTAATTATGATATACTATTGTGGGAAAATTCTTCTAAAGCTGATAAGGTTTTCTGCCTACAAAAAACTGTCATTAGGACTCTCATAGGCGCAAGTAGCAATGAGTCTTGTAGAAAGCATTTTACTATGCTTAGCATTCTAACGTTGTCTTGTTTATATTTAATGACGACCTTATTAGAAATACACAAGAATAAGAATAATTTATTACAATCATGTGACGTACATAAATATGGCACAAGATATGTTAACTTTCTTAGGCTACCTCAACTCAGACTTGAAAAATCTTTAAATAATGCTTTAAACTTGAAAGTATATAACAAGCTTCCACCTGAAGTCAAATGTTTAGAAATGAAAGTCTGCAAGACACATATTAAAAAATTTCTTTGTAGATGTTGTTATTATAGCATAAATGAATATCTAAACCCCTAGTTCTGATTTTATTAGTAGCTAAATGTTTTATTTATATGTATATTTACTTTTGACTAACTTGTACCTTTATAGTTTTTTTTAATTACAATTATTGTTATATTTTTGCTGACCTGCCACTAACACTAATGTGTAATGTGGTTAAATAAATGTATTAGTATTGGTATAAATCTTCATCATTTTCTTGAAAGTTATTATATTTACACTAGAAACATAAATGTGTTTTTGTACACATGAATCAGTTATGCCTGTTTTTGAATATTTGAAAAGAAAAGTTGCAACATAAAACCAATGACCCCACAAATGAAAGGAGTTTAGAAATTTTGCATTTTTATAACAAAATTGTTAAAGTAAAATTATTATTTAGTTAATTTTAACTTATATATGTAAGTAAATAAATATTTAAATTACTCTTAGTATTATTGTAATCATAATAAAAACCATTCATTGGTTTCTCTTGGGTATGAGTATGGAAATTTTCAATATTGTCTAGAAAGTTATTGTATTACAATAGAAATATGAATGTAGTTTTTTACGCACGAATCTGTAAAGGAAAATTTAAATTGCATCAACAAAGTAAGAGACTTGACATACATAAAAAGTGAGCTATAACAGTTTGTTCTGGAATACATCTTTCAAAATAACTTTTAAAAATTTGTTTAAGTGCACATATGTAAAAGAAAAAATTATCATGAGGCATATACAATGTCCCAGATTGAGTGGGATTGCATGGGTAACTTTCTTATTATTGAAGATAGAGATTTGGTTAAATAGACAATATTTTGCAGCTTTAATTTATGATTTCAAATCCATTTGAAAAAATCCAAAATGTTGAACACGTCAGAAGTTATTTAAAAAAAACGAAAAAGTGTCATTTTCTTGTATGTCAAAAATCTTCGTAAATATAAGAGATACGAACAAAAGTGTAATATGAAAGTCTTTGTTTTGGACAATGCCAATTTAAATTTGATGTCGAACAAAAATTCAAGATGACTGCTTTTATGGTACTCACATCAACTTTCTTAGTTAAATGAGCGCCATATTGGAATTTTATGTTGCTGAATAGAATTTTTTATTCTCTTTTCAACGATATAAGACAACTTATGATTGAATAAAAAATATCAGTAAAATTAATTGTTTTAACATTTTAGTTGAGTAGGCTTACACGGATAGAAACAAAAACAAACAAAATTTATTTAATAAATGAAAGCTAATCTTAATAATTACATTAAATGCTTAAAATGCTGGCCATTGTTAGCTAAACATAGTTGACAGCATTTGAAAATACTTTGAGTTATTACTTTATGTAACATATTTCGACTAATACTAGCACATGCTTCTAGCACTGCTTCGCGCAGCTCATCAATATTACTGTAGCTATAATTACTACCATATACTTTATTATAACGAACCACACAAAAAAAGTCTAAAGGCGTTAGATCAGCTGATCTGGCTGGCCATCAAACATTGGTATTGGTAGCAATTATTTTATTGTCAAAATGATCATTTAAATAATCTATCACATTTCTTGAATTGTGGGCTGGGCAGCCATCTTGATACCATAACTCAATCCTGTCTGCTAAAGGGCTCATCTATGAATTCTTCTAACGATATTTGTAGAATTTCTAAATAACATTGAGCAGATAAAGTGCCATTGAAAATAATGGGTCCAATTCAAGAACTCTTGATTATACCGCAAAATACATTAAATCCAAATCAAACTTGATTTCGACGTGGAACTACAACATGAGGATTGTACTGTGACCAATGGTGTTCATTGCGTCGATTGAATATTCAGCAATTTGAAAAGTAAGACTCATCTGTCCATATTACTTGACTCATAAAACTATTATTTTCAGTACCCTTACGAATAAACCACCTACAAAATGTTATTCTGCAATCATAATCTTCTGGCCGCAAAGTTTGGGCAATATGCAACTTGTAGGGGTGAAACTTATGCCTTCTTATCATCGTTGTAATTATGATTTTTCATTAATAAATTCTTTTCCCTAGCTGTAATGGGCTTTTTCAAACTTTTTTTTGGTCTAGTCTTTTAAACTAATTTTGTTTGTATCCATGTAAGCGTACTCGACTAAAATGTTAAAACAATTAATTTTACTGGTATTTTTTATTCAATCATAAGTTATCTTAGATCGTTGAAAAGAGAATAAAAAATTCTATTTGGTAATATAAAATTCCAATATGGCGCTCATTTAACTTAATGAAGTTGATATGATTATTGTAAAAGCAGTCATCTTGAATTTTTGGTTTGAGATCAAATTTAAATTGGCACTGTCCAAAACAATGTCTTTCATATTACACTTTTGTTCGTATCTCTTATATTTACGAAGATATTTGACATACAAGAAAATGATATTTTTTTGTTTTATTTAAATAACTTCTGACGTATTCGACATTTTGAATTTTTTCAAACAGATTTGAAATCAGAAATTAAATCTGCAAAATATTGTCTATTTAACTAAATCTCTATTGTCAATAATAAGAAAGTTACCCATGCAATCCCAATCAATCTGGGACACACTGTATCTAATAAACTACTAAAAGTTGCATTCTCGTTTGTTTGGTATGTTTTGAAACAACAAAGAAGAAATGTTTCATCCAGGTCTGTATGTGTAGTGGCATATTGCTTACACACATTACATAAATGCACTTGTAAACATTTTTTTATTAAATAACTATAGATATATTGAAGGACATTTTGCACAATCACATGAAAATGATAATCAGTATCAATTGAATATGCAACCCTACTACCTCAGCTATTGTTATATTATTTGATATTTCATCAAAGCATACAATACATAATTTGTCCCAGCTTTCCATAATATCTATTTTAATTTTTAATATACTAAATACTATATCTGTAATTTCGCATTTTAGTTTAACATTTTTAGTCAACCTGGATAACGTGCTCCTACTAAGAATAATCTTTCCAGGAACGAATAAAATTTTGATCTGAGAAAGTAAAATTTAATATAAATATTTAAATTCTAGGTAGTAACATTTTCCTCCTCTACATTTATGTTACAATCCAAACTGATACTATCTCAATAGCAAAGTATTTTGGTAATATTTGTTTCACATCTTCAGCATTACTCTATCCACCAATAGTTTCTGACAAGCCTTAATTTATGTATCTAACTGTCTTTGTAAGTAACTACTTTAGTTTCTAAAGTCTCTACTGTAATTTCTACTTTCGGGGAATCTGCAAACCTAAACATTTACCACTTTGTATATACATAGAGGATCTTGCTGAAAAACCTACTCAAATTAATATTCTGAAATTAGTTTGCTTGTCCCTACTTAAGATATCCATATGCTGTTGTTACTCTCTTTATCTAGGACTATATTTTAATTACTATAAATAAAATCAAAGACAAGCAGCAAAATCTGAATGACCTCGGTCCTCTACTTTTTAAAAAATGCACTATACATGTCAATATTCTTAGTTCACATTTGGCTAAGATGTGCATTTATGTAACATTAAATTTAATAAATATCTTTTGTAGTCTATTGTTTGCAGTTCTAAACATAATTTAATTAATAATATAAGTATTTAATTAATTTAGCAGTTTAAATCCATATTTAATTTAGAAAAATAATTTACTAGTTTTTTATTGTGTATACCAGATATATCTGTTGTTAACACAATACTCCTTATTTCCCGGACATCTTGTATACCAATTTTATTATCAGTTTGTCAGTGTATTTCTATTTAATTACGAAATCAGAGCATTTTATATCTTTTTAATTGCTTCAAGATGGAAAATTAGATCTTTACTACATTCTAATTTGGCCTACTGCATGTTAAGACTAATATGGCCCGATGAGACCATTACCTGCATATTATTTCGATGCTAAAACAGCTATAATATTATTTTTAAACTTGCCTTTTTATGTAAACTTAACAGTTTTTCTGAAAAAATTCGTGGAACAAGTTATCAGATAAAATCTCTGGAGTAAGCAGTCTTTTGCATGTCCAGTAACTTAGATGGGTGACTGTTACAATTATAGTTTCCAAAATAAATGTAAATAATAATTTAATCATTTTTGGATATATCTATATCCATATCTATATACCTAAGAGAAAGCCTTGTGTTGTCTTACATCAAAATTGCTATGAGTTACTTTCTCCAGAATATCGATACAATTCAACTGCCTTATAGACTAAAAATTTAATGTAAATATTGAAAATTTCTAAAATTTTTACCAGATGGAAGAATAATGAAAATGTTTTTATAATTAGCATGAAAAATATGCATGCTGCATGCATATGAATATAAACCTTTGTTAACTAGTGTAATTTATCATTGAGATATTGCAACCTAGACCCTTACTTTAATTGGATGTGTACCTACTTGTATTGACAAATAAATTTGGATATTCATAATTACGATAACTCTGCAAACTAAAATACTTCCTCTATAAAGATAGGATGGTCCAAGATATCATTATTTCAATTTTCATTGAATCAATTGCAATAAATTATATATTTAAAAATCACATGGATATACTTACTGTACTACTGATAATAAGACTATATGATGTAAATAAAATTCTTTCTTTAATGTAGATTGGCAACTCTCATACGATATTGTCGGCTAAGAGCGTAAATCCACCAAGTCCGCTTTTTGAAGGTATTGAGATTAAAAGTCAACTGTATTCTATAATAAAGCTAACTCTCACATGTCACTCATATACTGATAAAACAACCCTCATAATGTTACTAAATCCTTGTCCCATAAAACAAAATTTGTAAACTTGCTAATCCCTTATTTGTTAATCACTGTTAATATAGAATCATAACTTACAGATGTGTAAATGTAAATGTAAATCTGCATCAAATATGTGAACATAAGTTTTTATTATTAATGAATAATGGCTTATTTCCGATATATTTATCTTAGGTTACTGCTGTACGTTATCAAGTGCTAAAATGTATTTACGACATGTACAACATAACCACAGATGTGTAAAAGTCAACCTAGTTAGGACAGTGAAGTTGGATATGAGTAGATCGATAAATCACATTTAAATACCATGAAGAATTAGACAAAATAGAAAATAATGTGGATGCCACCCTATTCTGGAACATACTGCTAAAATGTACACATCCTATATATAATAGATGTTTGTTCTTACCTGAAGCAGAGTTCTCTAGGTGGAATAAGAGCTTTCAGTGCTAAATAAAATAATATCAAAGATGTCAAGTCTGACACAAGTTAGTAAGTTGGCTGGAAGGAGGGGGTCCTTATGACTCCTCTTATATAAATAGGCGATTTTTTTGTTCACTATTGCACTTAATGATCACTTGAATCTAAGAAATGAACATAAAACACTATTTGGAGATTGGGAGAATTTTTTTATAAACCACCTAGTATATAAACGAATAAGAAATAATTGAACTTTAATATGTTATAAAATTGTGTCAGTAAATTATATTGACTTAAAACTGAATTGAAGTTTTGGTGAATTAACAGCAGGGACGCTTTATTTGCTTTTGTATGTAAATAAAATGTGATTACTGAATCAGTTCGTAACAGTAAATGCACTAAAACAAATCTTGAACTTAATACATTTATGTAAAACTAATGAGAAGGTATTAATAAAAACACTGATAAAACACAATAAAATAACAAATGCTTATAACTACTTTAGGAGAATAATGATAAAATACATGAATCTTTAACATTCAAACATGTGTAATTAGCTCACACAAAGAAAAATTAAGAAAATTTCAATCTTATTAAATCCTTAACAACAGGTACAACAAATATAACTAAACTTCGGTAGCAATTTGAGTTCAACATACATTCAATATTTATTCTAAGGAAACAGTTATATGGTTAATGATATTTAAATTCTGAATTATCAAAATATGCATTAAACAAACAATGATTAACATGAATAGGATGTTTATATCAAAATAATTTAAAGTAAGTAAATTCACTGTCAAGCAATAACACACCACATAGATTTCAGTGAATGTAAACTACAAAATGTGGCAAGATAAATAATTTTATTTTACGGTAAAATGAATTTGATAGTACAACTCATGGTACTAAAAGTTAATTTATTTTCAGTCCAAACAAGCAGTGGTATTAAGATATTTTAAAACTAAAGTTTATATCTACTAAAAATGACATTCCAAATAGATGAGAAAAAATAGATATGATTATAAATATAAACAAATTCATGGGACATTGAGGTTGCTTTTATGGATTCCTAATTTGATGTAGCAATAGGCCCAAGCCACTTTAAACTGTTAGAAACTGACATCTTTTGAACCATACCCAATATATGATAGCAATTTTTTACTTAAAATAAAATTAGTTGTGTGCTTACTGATAATGGGTTGTTAAGAAACACTTCAACAATTAATTTAAAACATATTTTGAATAGTAAATCTTCTAAATTACTTACGAGTTAAACTATAACATATTTAAATTAATTTCCACAAACAAGCCTTACATTAGCTCCTATTTTAATCAATACAATAATAAATGTAAATGAAATTATAAGGATTATTTTAAATTACTACAGATAAATACAGAATGATATTTTAGAAATAATTTACAGTTACATGCAGATTCTAATGATAAATAAATGACACAACTAAAATGCATGATGACAAGACAATGGCTTCACTAGAAAATGTGTAAAAATTAAATATACTTAAATCAATAATTACCAATAATTATACCTATAAATGTTCCTTTCTAAATGGACGTTGACAAGGTACCCTTACATATGACAGAAATGGCTAAGTTTATTATAAAGTACAATTTACCAATAAGTGGAAAATACTATCTTATAACAAGAAAATGTTTACATTCACACCAGCTGAAAGTATTTTTGAGATAATGCGCTAAGTTCATTAATTCTTAACATAAATGTTCATTTTTAATATAGAAAATCTCCAAAAAAATCAATTAAAAACCTTAAAATCTCTAAGAAAGAGATCACTTTGCACAAAATGTATAAAAACCCCTTATTAATGTTATTAATTGATCAAAATTTGCTTTGCACTTTTACATTCTTAATTGATGATATTCTGTAGTTATTTAAGGAAATTGTAGTAAGTTCTTTTAATAACAAAATTTCGAGTTTATTCAAATGATAAAAATTATATAATTTTCCACTTCATAGAAATAAGTAAAATTAACTTCATTTCATTGTTGTTTATTAGGTTATGTTTATGGGTTATGCTTAATACTTCTATTGTTTATAATAACATATAATTTCTAATTCTATTAAGTAATTAATTTATTTATATTTACTTGGTAATTATTATGCAGTATGGTTTTTATGTAAAACATAACAAAGTTATATTTCTTTAAATTATCAGATGGTTTTATATATTTAATTTAGTATGCACAAAATTTAAAACAAGTAGAAAAATTCAAATGACCTCATACCTCACTATTTAAAAATACATTCTATTACCATCCGTAAGAAGTCGATAATTTGGTATACGAGGAATAATACAGAAAATATAAGTAAATATGATATATGTTTTAGCAAAACTAGGAGTAAGAGATTAAGAAACGGGGATATAATTATGTACAAATACAATTAAGTAAACATAAATGTAGCAGCTCTAAAACCTTTTCTTTTATCAATAATTCTTTTTTTCTAAAACCATTACAAACATCCTATTTCTTTTTAAAAGTTCAACTTTAGAATAATAACTTCAATAGTTGGCAGAAACTCTCTATATTTCTTCCACAACTGAGTAATAAATTAGAACTAATTCTAATTTAGCAATTTCTTGCTCAATTTATTAACAAAGAAAATTTTGAGTGATTACATTTAAAAAATATATCGAAAATTAATTTGTGCAATTTGTTGCTCAATAAATTACAGTGTAAAACAAACCTTAGAAAATAATACTGACAAAATATGTATAATTAAAACTAAATTGTCATTTGAATAATTTATAAATAGCTCAGGTTCAAATTTATTACCACTAGAAAGATGACACTGATTATCACATTTTTCATTAATAACAGCATTTGACTTTTTAGTTACTGAATCACTTGCCTTAAATGAAATGCCATTGTTTAATACTTCAAACACAAAATTAAACTCATTATTACCAAAACAATGGTGATCATTATCATATTGTTTGATGATGACACAACTAGCATTTGAAAGTCACAAGCAGAAGTAAAATTTTGTTATTTCATATATCCGATCTTACATTCTTCTCAAACTCTATTTCAGGTGTTCTTATGCTTTTCAAAGGCCATTTAAACAATTTTTTACCAGACAAGTTTCTGGTAAATTGCTGAATAAAATAGTTTTCACTGAAGTGTATTACAAATCCTATGTGGTAGCAAAAGTTTAATTCACCATACAGTATAGACTAACAATCACAATAAACACACATAACGCAATTCTATTTTTAGCGACAATGGAGTCAATTCAAGAAATTTTATTTTTCATTTCCTTTTTTATTTAATGTCTATCATACTACTATAGATTTATCCCAAAAATTCATACATAAATTTTGACTGATTATGGAATGATAGGTAAATAAAGTGCATATTTCCCCAACATTAATTTCCGCCACATTACATAATAGCATCTAGCATTATCTGTAGGGTTACATGTGTTTATAGTTTCATATGGTTTTGTTTGGTTTGATTTTATATGGAATATGTTCTTTCAATGAAAAACAAAAATAAATTCAAGTTTTCTTTCTAGTGAATATTATAATTGTAATGGATTATTTTAATAAAAGCAAAGACTATATGAGGTCAAAAATGAAAGGTATAAAATTGCAAAAGTATGAAATATAAAATATTGTATGAATGATTTCTCTAGGAAAAGTTGAGGCTTTTATTTATTTTATTAACCTTACAATTAGTAACTATGTTTCCGACTAAAAATGTTTGATATATACATTTTTTTTATCATTTTTTGCCTCCTTTATTGGCAATAACCAAAAGTGGATTAATGTTCTATTTATTTTCAAATGTGCCTCATATGCCAGCTGCTAACTTAATTACAATTCTTTTCCATTGAAATTATTTTGTCTATATTGCATATTTAACATTACATTATTTTCAGTAATTTTCTTATTTGATTTACCCTTGAATTATATAACTTAAATATCTCATTTTATAAATAAGTTTGAATTTAATTCTTATTTTCTATACATTTAGAATTGTTTTATATTGAATAAAATGAGTTTTTCTTGGTAAATAATGAGTGAATTTAACTATGTGCTTGATTGCATGTTTTAAAACAAATACTGAACTTCTCTACATGTTTAATTGTATTAATTATAGAATTTTTTGTGTACATCAGTATATTCTATATTAGTTGCAGGCTCCTTACAGCTTGCCCCATAACAAACAAGTACTTGCAAAATTGTTAAATAAGTATTACAGTATTGGGCATTCATTTAAAAATGTCATCATGTATTAACATAGTAACCAATATCTTCCATGTTATTATGTGTTTGCTACACAACAATAAATTTACTAGCCAATGGAATATCACGTCCACATGTTTTGGACTAGTCTGGAAAACATCACTTTCTGGTCACTAATAACAAGCATAAAATTAATGTTGTGGGCTGGAAGCATGAAATGAATATTGTTTTGTAAGTACAAATTTGACCAGTTTATATTCATTGTTTAGCAAAGTAATTTTACATTTACTACGTTGTATAGATATTTTCTTTTAACAATTTTATTGTGAAATAATTATATTTCTACAGAAATTCTGCCTTAATTAAGATCAATTTGTTTGTTAATTGCTATTTTTAATTATTTAAATTCAATTCAATTTGAAACAGTTTTAATTTGTGAAATTACATTCTGTATCTCTAAAGCATATCTTTCACTTTATACGAGTAATTTATTTAAATTTTAGGAAAAGTTATTCTGTACATCGAACAAAATGCTATATCCTGTTTTAAAATCCATTAGCGACCAATTTTGTATGTTAATAATTGGTAGCTACAAACCCTATTCAACTGCAGCTAGCAAAACAAAATAATATTTTGGGTGATTCAAGTGCTTTCACTTAATTTGTTAAACAACTATAATAATACAAGGGCCATGCTGAATTTATTGAGAATAAGAAACACAGGCAATTTTTTTGAGAATTTATTTTTAGATATGTTCAAAGTAGTTTCCTTCAGTAATAATACACTTAATCATTCTTTCCTTCCACTACTTAAAAGCCCCCAACCAGTCCTGTTTTAGAATGCCTGCAAAATAGTTTTGAACTGCAACATCAATCTCATCTCTGACAAGAATTTTCTGCCCTGCAGTTTTCTTAAGCCCAAAGAACAACCAGAAATCACACATTGCCAGGTCTGGTGAGTATTGTGGATGTTCGATCACTTTCACTTTTCTATTTGTCAAAAAGTTTCGTCATAGATGCTGTATGTGACGACGCATTGTCAGCAGCAATGTTTTTTTTTGTAACAGCTGTAGAAGGACATCTTACGCCTTTTTGATGATGAACAGAAGTCTTTTCACATTCAAATTCCTTTACCAGTGGCAAATTGTAACTAAGGAAGGTGAATCTAAACTTTCCTTGCACTCATAAGCATTTAATCCTTTTTTGAAATGTTCTCTTGATAATTCCATTTTACCAAGTGTGTTGTAGCTTTAAAGACTTAATAAACAACCTTCTAACCTCTTTAATCTCTGTAAGTTATAAATCAACTGACAGGTAAAACAATATAGCTATTAAAAGTGAATATTTTGTTCACCATGGCGTCCTTGATTTTCTGCTTCTCAATAAATTTAATTTGATCCTCGAATTACATCACGTATGTCATTTTTAAGAGCAATATAATAGGCATGGCATTGACAGCCCTGCTAATTATTAATCATTTTTCTGTTGAGTATTTTAAAAATGATTTTCACTTCTAGAATTAAAATCAAAACAGACATACAATTACAATTTCTTTAAGTGTGAAAAACAATGTTTTTCATAGAAATATGAAGGTGATACCTTTTTCAACTTCTGATGGTCCATAATACAAAGACACGTGTAATTAAGCAAATGAATTTATTACCAAAAGTTAGGTACAAACATGGTAACTATTTGACATAATCACTTTGAGGATTGAGACATTGTAATATCTGCAGACAAGCTTTGCAAACCCCTTTTCATAGAATGTTACCACCAGTTAGTTGACATGGACTTTAACCTCTATCTTCCTAGCCATTTTTTCAGTTTACAGAAGAGGTGGAAATCATTCAGTACTAAATCGGGGCTATACATCCAGTGTTCAAAATTGCTGAAGAAGCTGTTGGGTTATAGCAGTACTGTGAGGTTAGGCATTGTCATGAATTAGAAGAACTCCAGAAGTCAGCATGCCTCTTCTTTCCTTTTGAATGACACTCTGCTTGAAGAAACTGAATTACATTACGCAACCCGCACTTGTCGGGAGAGTCAAACATTGAGCCAGGTTTATGTGCTTGTAACTCAGCTCAAAATGGCATAATGACATTGGAAGTGGCTATAGTGTACATGCACAGTCGTCCTCTGTACATACCTGCCTTCTACCACTTGATTTTCTGTTTATCTGCATGAATAGAGATTGAAAACAAACTGCACTCATATTCTGTTATTATTAAGTGTATAAACAAAAGTATTTATTTCAACAACTCTCTGCGACCTGATGGGATTTGGATGAAACATTAAAAATAACATCTAAATAAAATAGCTGACCGTGTTGAGCTTACTGTTAAATTAAAATTTTATTTCTATTAACTATAAATAAAATGTATTGCTAAGTACGTATCCAAGCTTACTATTATGGTTTTATATAATTGTTTCTCAATTACTATTATTATTAACAAATAACAAATTTATAAGAAGTACAGCTTATCATTTTTTTCGTTGGATAATTTTGGCATATTATTTATATAATATATTAAATAAGTTACACAGCGTTTTTTGCTATATCATTGATTTCAGTTCTTAGAAGAGTAATAAATTCTAGTGCTTCTTTCATTCATAGCCAATATAACATTTATAATCTCTATTCTTTTCTTATCCATCTATCTCTACATACATCATGCACACAAAGGCAATTACGATTCAATTATCTGCTATTGACAAGGTGCAATGGACGCATGACTAGTAATGCAATGAACATATTAATAAATTCCCAAAATTTCCTGAAATCAATTTTTCAAGACAACAGTCGGCTAAAATATGTTCAATTTTTCAATACCATGTATATAAAAGTTTTACCTAAATGTCAATAGATCAAACCAATATTTCTATTAATTCTAATTTATATTGTTAGAATATTGTAGATCAAAACTTTTAGAATCACTATATTTATTGTTAAACTTTCTATTTCAACTTAATCAAGTTAAATGTATGATTGAGAATTTTCTGCAAATTAAATAAAACTACATTGTACTGTATATTATAAAATTTTATTCATTATAAAATAAAATAGCAGAATTAACTAAATCACAATCAAAATGATGATCTGGTTTGATTAAACAATCAGTCTCATTTTTATTTTCAGGATTAATTATAGATTACCTATAGCGTAAGTTATTGCAATATTACAATTGTCATTGATTCGTGAAGATATTCCTTATTAATACTATTTATTAGTTATAAGAAGCACTTATCTTCCAAAAACTTTCTAAATGATATGTATTCACATTATAAGTTTGATTTTTTTTATATTTGTTATCTTTTGGCTTCTATAAAAAATTGTTTAAAATTCTAATGCGAGATGTTGCAATTTGCAATTATATTATATAAAATGGAATCATCAAGTATTCTAGAGTTGAGATCTTAAATATAAATCACATGCAAAGTATTAAAACTTTATTCGCGGTTTAATTTCTTGCGCAACCCCACCCCATGCTAATCTATATACTCTTGTTCGCCATCTAATTGTTGGATTAAAAAGTGCGTGAAGAAATAGATATGGTCCTGAGCATTCACGAAAAAGCCATCCCACAACAAAGTCAAACTTATTAAATGGTAATGGCCCATTCTAAAAATCTATATATTAAAATTATGATATGTTCTTAGTACATTGCTCAAAACAATTAGAGGATATTATAGCAAAATAATTATTTAACCCAATGTATGAAATAAACTTAAAATTGTCTGAACCGTGAAATAGGTGGATTGAGAAATATAATAATTAATGTAATATATGTGAAAAAGAAGTTTTTGTAATAAAGAAAAGTTTTAATATTAGCATATGCTATTTAAATACCATTGATTACACTATTCTTACACAACTACAAACTTATATGCATTTGCAGTTAATATGCATTTCTTGAGTTTCATGTAAATCTAATCCTTTTGCTTAATTACTCAACCTATAATAATAAAGGATTTGTTTCCTGTCACGACTATTAAATATGGCAAGTAAACAGTTAATACCATGTTAAATGATTTGTACAAGTATTCGAATTGTTATAAATGGAATAATGGCCAAGTATACAATCCCTTTTAAATAGAATTATTAATGTGTATTGGTTTTGGATGCACGCTTAGTTCTAAGATAAAGTTTCCATACATTTCTCATGGTTATTTATTTTTCTGTAAGTTCATTAAATAGAATTTTATTTTGTAAAATAGAATGAAAATAATATGGAAAATAACTTCAGCAGTTGAATCCCATTAAAAATGTCATTAATAGAAGTTTGTAAAATGGAAGTTCTATTACATTAGTAAATATGAATACAACTACCACATTACATCGATTATAGGCAGCATGTTTTTCCCTATTTTTGTGTCTCTGTATTTATACTCAATGTTTTTATTCACTTTTTTATTTTTTATTTCTTGTTTACAAAAATAAGGATGCATCTTATAATTAATGTAATACGATAGTACTATTGCCAATATTACTTAGATTATAATTTTCAAATTTATTTTTGAAAATGTTATATTTAATTTTGAAAACGTTTTTGAAAGGTACAGTCAAGAGCAAGAAGTGCATGTACAGTTGAAAATGAGATTTGCTCGAATCACAACAAACTTACAAAAGCATTAGAAAGCGCATCTTTCTATTATAGGTGTATTTGAAGTGGCACATGATATCTCTATTAACAATGATTATAATAAAACAATATGTTCTAGTAATTTATTTCAAAATGAGAGTCTATCAATATCGACAAGCTTTCAGTGCCAACGAATTTGTTTAAAGGAACTTTTTCTCCCTGCTGTACATGGTATGATTAAGGATAAGTTGTCTTAAAAGCAGTTTAAAGAATAACTAGAAATTTTTAATAAATACAATATGGAGTAAGATAAAACACATTAAAACAACGTTTAAAAATAAGAATGTATCAACATAATTACAGTGAAAATGTATAAGGCATAAATGCTTTATACAAAAATTTATTTTAAACAAAATATTTATTTAATCCAGATTTATTATAGTGTATTTTAATAGTACATTCATTTTTTAGGATGAAATAGAATATCACAAAAATCGCTTTAAACAAAACAATTATTTTTACACTAAGAAGTTTTTTGTAAATATCAATTGGCAACTGAAACTAACAATATTCCTTTTTAAAATGCAGTGAGCATATTCTCATTGTTTTAGTAATTTTTTTGCCCATATTCAAAGCTTTTATCCATAATATTAACCTTTTTATATAATATCTGTTACTAAAATCACTGACAACACTTATTTTCCATTGGAAAATGATGAAAACTAAGATTATCATCTTTTCATGATTTAGAATGACAAACATAAACCAAACAAAATATTTTGCTTTTACGTAATTTTGAAGAAAATTCCATTATTTAATTCATAAAATATACTAGCTATTGTCTAACTTCTACACTACTTAGCACTTTTGTTTACAAACTGACCTACTATTTATTACTTATATTAATAGCTGCTAGATGCCGTCTAAATATTTAGAGTTGCCAATAGTTAAAATATATAAAATTCAAATTTCTAATAATATAATACAGACAAACATTAATAAACAAATTAAGTCTTCCCACAATATCAATTTTGGAACTATCTACTGTATGTCATTCTAAGCATGAATGGTTAAAAGTTTCACATCAGATTGCATTAATAATAGCTAGAAATTTTCAGAATGCATTTTGCTTACTCATTTTAGTTTTTATTAATATCGCTTATACAAAGTATTTCTTTAAATTAATGAAAGATATGAATTTAGCTAATCACTTTCATTTTACCATGGCACCTTTACTATTAATTTATTAAACAACGTTTTGTATTTGTGTTATAATATTAGTACCAAGTTATCCAACAAGGTTGAAGACAGTTTGAATAGCACACATTAGTATTTTGGTGACTTTTAAAGCTCAGCATTGGCAATCTGATAGTTTTCTTTACTTATTTAATTATTTAGTATTGTATGTATTGTTATCTTGTGTCTTTTTCCTTTTTATTTGTTTCTTTGGCTTTAATTTTCCTGTTTTAATTTGTTTTACTTTACTGACTTCGAGTTGAAATAATTAAAAAGTTCTTTTCAGAATTACTAACCAATCAACACTGTTTTCTATCAGTAAGTAATGAGGTTATGAAAGCGTATTTTGTTTTTAATTTTGAAATTTTCTTTTTAATTTAGAAAAGTAGAGCAATACAATTCACTCCTGAACAAGAGGCTTTTATTATAAAAGCACACTTTCAGAGTGAAAAAAATCCTAACCTTGCTATTCTATTTAAAGTGTTTGCTCAACATAAATAAAGAATTGTTGAATGTTTTAAAAATAAATACTCAATTTGTAAAGGAAATTCTATGGGTCATCCTATTGTATGTACTAATATAGTTGCAAAGAATATTAGACAGCAAATTAAACAAAGTCCTAAGAAATTAGTTCGAAAATTGGTAAGTTATGAACTCATCAAAAATCATTTTGTGGTTAATTTGTTTTTAATTACAGAGCTTTTTTATAGGACCTGCCAAAACATTTTACATAAAAATCTACAAATTTACCCTTATAAAGTTTCTGTCATTCAACAATTGTATGCATCGAAATATAAATGTATACAAAATTATTGTGAATGGTTTAATAATAACATAAACAGTGATGATGTTCTAAATTTAACATTTATGAGTGATGAAGCGTGGGTCCATTTGTCAGACTACATCAATAGTCAAAATTATCAAACATGGGCATTTGAAAATCCGCATAATTTTGTAAAAACTAGTTTACGTCTAATTAAAATTGGTATTTGGGTTGCAATGTCTAGAAGACACATTATAGGTTCCATATTCTTCAATGAAACAATAACTGCAAAAAGGCATCACATTGAAATATTGGATCCATTTTTAAATCAACTCCATGATGATGAATTAAGAGAAGAGTATTTCCAACAAGATGGAGCTATACTGCATACCGCAAATGAAACAATATTTAGAACAGTTTTATGATAATCAATCAATTAGTAGAAAATTATGGCCTGTTCATTCACCAGATTTAACACCATTTGACTTTTTTCTGTTTCCTGTTTTAAAAAATAATATATTTAGAAATCGTCTTCATACACCTGAAGAACTTCAAGAAGCAATTATTCAAGAAATTGCCAATATCACACCGGTAACTTTAGTACAAGTGTTCGAAAATATAAAACAGAGTGCAACTGTGTCATGACCAAAATGGTGGACATTTTGAACAATTGTTATAGCTAATTATGATACATTTGTCAATAAAACACCTTTTCTACATTTATATTTTAAGTAAATAAATAATTTTTTAAATAATTTGTACTTGTTACTTTTCCCACAAAATATGCCACTGATATTAAACAAACAAGTTTTAGGTAAGAAGAAAGGGTCACCAACTTTTAAAATATTTTATTTGGCGGCAGATTCAAACTGTCTTCAACTTTTTTGGATCACCCAGTATAATTAACTATGAATACAAAACAAAAAGATGGTTATTTTTATATAAAGAAATTTAATTCATTAATGGCCATTGATAAAAAGTGTTTGAAAACACAGATTTGTAAAAAATTTGGTGTATCTAAGTCGACATTATTGACAATTTTGTAAAACCACAAAAGAATCAGAAAATCTAAAAATCAAAATGAAATCAGTTGAACTTATTGTTAAAAATAATAGTTACTCCCACCCTTATTCGTACACCATACAAGTATGTGTAATATGCATAAACAACGATATTGATTTTATATTTATTATTTGCTTTTAGTGAACATTTAATACATTCAGCTATGTCTATTAACAAAGGCAGTTTTATTTTCACTCCTTAAAAATATAAAAAACCTAAGAAATTAATTTGCTATAAAAATTATTACTCCTTATAATATAAAAGTATTTGCACATCACATAAGTTTTATTTTATAACTGTATATGTATTATTAGACAAACAAGTACTTACTTGCATAGAAAAGTAATAATATAAATATATTACACAAAAGTATATAATGTTATTTTAAAAAATTTTGTTAAAAATTAATTTAATATGAAAAGCAGCACACTAATACATAAAATGAAAAGAGCCATATTCATCGAGTGATTTACAGGGTTGGAGTTATGAGATCACATTAGTTCATTACTAATAAACCTATTAAGTGCATGTAGAGAAAAACATTTAAAATTAGGGTAACTATAATAGAGGAAAGACTTTTAATGATTAAATTGCAAAAAAAGAACAGATCCTTACACGAAATTGGTGCTACAGTTGATAAACCATATTCTACAGTAAGATACATAATTTAGATGTAATGCTACAAAAACTGTAGTAAATAAACCACGTTTTGGTCATCCTAGGAAATTAACTAGATGATAACAGCAAGGGATGTGAAATGTAATCCATTTATTAGTGCTCCCAAAATTGTAGAAAAAGTACATAATATTAGAGGAAAAACCATACATCCTGACATAATAAGGTATATGTTGAAGAAATACAGTTACCGTGCAAGTGTCTTGGAAGAAATCCTTTATAAATTATAAACATAGACAAAAGAGACTATAGTTTGCTAATACTATTTGAATAAGCCAATAGTTCTAGAAAACTACTTTTCTCATATGAAAGTAAATATAATGTTGGTAGATCAAATGGAAGGTAACTAATCTTCAAAAAAAAGGAACAACCTTTAAATAAGTTGAATCTACAACCAACAATGAAAGGAGGCAGTGGGAACATTATGGTATAGAGCTGCTTTGGTACAAATGGTGTGAGAAATTTTGTAATTCTTGAAGGGATTATGAATTGTTATAAATACTTTAATATCTTAAAAGAAAATGTAAGGTAACATGCTGAAAAATTAGACTTGGGGGACCATTTCACTTTTAGCAAGACAACGATCCCAAACATACTTCACGTATTCTTCAAGAATGGTTAGTACATGTAGAAAAAGTATTAAAAATGCCCCCACAATCTCCAAATTAAAATTTCATAGAGAATTTGCAGGACCATTTAGACTGAAAGATCTGTCAATGAGTAATTACGAACAAAAAAGAGTTATAACAAGCAATAGTTGAAGAATGAGGTAAAATTGAGAATTAAAAACGTCATCATTGATCAATTCCATGCCAAGATGTTTGGACACCATTCTACAAGCTCGAGGATATTGAAAATCATTTTAATTCATGATTCAATGTAAAATATGGAAGTGTGCAAATACTTTTTCATGCTGCTTGTCATATCTACCATCATTATTAAATTTCAATATGCTTTTGTAAAATAATATTATATATTTTCGTGTAATATATTTATATTATTATTTTTCTGTGCATATAGGTAATTGTTTGTCTAATAATATAGAAATTACACAGTTATAAAATAAAACTTATGCGGTATGCAAATACTTTTTCTGGCTACCGCAAATCCAAATGACTTGAATTATACTAACCATTCTATCAGGCAAACTATTAAATGAATACTGAAACGCAAACAAATATTATCCAAAACATGCACAAGTAATAATAAAATAACCTAATTAATAAACAGCAGTAAACTTCTTTAGTGATAGATGAAAATGAGAATTCCTTTCAGTGGACATGATTATAATTTAAATTTTAAAATTTTTAATTTTAAATAATTTATTATATATGTACATTAGTTATTAAAGATATAAATGTAAATAATTAAAAAGTAGACAAATTAAAATCTAATTAGTAATATTTTATTAAAATTAAAAATATGACAAGTGCCTTATTATCTTTGTTCTATGTGGAATAAAGAGGAAATTTTTGATACAGTGAAAAAATTCCCTAGGACATTTAGTTTCATCTATATTCACTTATCAATATGAGTAAGAGATAATTTATGAGTTCGAATTTTCCTGTTTTTTTGTAGTTTTAAGGAATGAACAATGAAACTGACTTTTAAATAGAAATAGCTTAGTGTAATACTGAACGTTCGATACAAATAAATTAAAAGAATTAATGAGAAACATGATTTTCTTTATTTATATGAAATGCCCATATAATGTACAAATATGAGTGAGAGTAACTGTATATATACACACATAATATTAAGTATTAAATGTATGTATATTGCATCAAATAAAAGAATGGACAAACAGAATTTTCCAGTGCCACTTAAGTAAAGAATAAATGAAGCGGTACTTTAGAATGAGTTGCCTACATAACCGGCAGATAATTTAGAATATTGGTTATAGTTTTGTCTATTTTTTTGGGACACCGGCTTACAAATATAGGTATACAGGGTGTCCCAAAAATAATTGGGATCATGAAAACTGTGGATACTATATGACTTTTACAGAAAAATTTTCTTATAAATTTTTATTTAAAATGATTTTTAAATTTTGAAAATTTAAGTACAATCCTGTCTATTAAATAAACAGAATTATGGGTTGAATTGTAGTAAAAATGTAGGGCTGTAATTTAATACTGTTTATAAGAATGAAATATTTGTTTAGGATGTGTTTGTAGTAGTTTAACCTATAAAAATTCTTTGGCCTTGTTTACCTTCTTTGAATTAACATAAAACAATGTTAAATATATTATTACACTTTAAAAATTACTAATTTAAAAAAAGAACAACTGAATTTATCTATTTTACTTAGGAAAACTTATTTTTAAATTTTTCGCTTATTTGTTAGATTCGTGGACCAGAGGTTGAGAAACACTGTTCTAAAATATATCAGGTAAAGTAACAGAAAATCTTTTAACTTTGATCTTCTAGAATAAATATTTTTAAAAACAAACAAATGTTCCATACTTTAAAATGTACTGATGTCTAATACTCATCGTGATGTTACTATTCGGCATGGTGCATGCCACGGTTGAACTTAATACTATAATTGTCAATATTTCAAAAACAATACATTTTTGAAAAAAATCTATAAGAAAATTATGCTCTACAGGTCATTAAGTATCTACAGTTTTTGGGACACTGTATAAATTGATCTGTAACTTAAAACTGGTTTAAATTTTAATAAAAATTTGCTTAAGACGAAACAAAAATTGAAGTCCCTGTGATTTTGTCTTAAACATGTTTCACTGTAGGTATTTTTAAATTATTGATTACTAATAGCTACATAACCATAAAAGTCAGAACAGAAAAAATAAAGGTTATACAGCATTAACAAATTATATTAAAATAAAAGCATTCTTTCCAAGAAAAAATTTAAAATACATATCAACAATTTAGTTTATTTTGAAATTTTGATGAAATCGATTTTTAATATTGAAAAATTAATGTAATACCTTAAAATTAGGTGAAAAAGTTTCCAAGAAAATATTTGAAGTACAGGTGACCCTCGGTTTATGATGGTTCCATTTGCACCGATTCCCAATAGCACCGCATGCTTCTGGCCGTGGAAGTCCCAGAATGTCTCGGCCTGGTGGTTGACGACATTCAGTGTACGCTGAATTTCGCTGATGACACAGTGGCTTGTAAGCAATAATGTGTTGATATTTGGCATGGTGATGTCATGTCACTCTCAGACCTGCAGTATTCCAGTGATATCGTGTTTATCGAATGCAGTGCTTTACTTTTTATTTTTTACTTTTTATATTTTATGTATATTATTGGTTTAGTATGTCTAGTTAAAGAAGTGTGGAAAAGTTACCCAATCGAGTTGCTAAAAAGGTATGCAACTCAATTACACTTGAAAAAAAATGTAATAATTTTGTTACTAAAAATGTTATATTACTTTTACAGTAAATATTAGTAGAATTAAACATATTTATAGTATTTTATAAATTTCAAATATGAAAATTTTATACCTGTATATGCATATTTTTTGGCGAGATGGAACCTATTCCTATACCTTCCATTAAAATTGAGTTCAATTTATGCCAATTCGGTATATGCCAGTGTTTTCAGGAACGCATCCCCTGTGTAAACCGAGGGCTGCCTGTATTTGTCAAATTAACTATATTTACAGATGTTTTTAGTGACTTATAGGTAGCTGTCTGAGTAGATCAAGCTGCAAATTTTGTATACATCTGTATCCTTTACATGTCATAAATTTTAAACAGTCAAGATGGTTATACAGAATTGCACGTGAAAACATACTGTTGATCAACTCAAATGTTTTCAGTGTGATTATGAACTCATGCGAGAGAAAAATCATAAATATTCTTAATCTGGTTACAGCAGTACTTCGAAGAACTTTCTGATATATGATTCAGAGCATTAAATGTTCTTAGCGTATTACACTAATACTTTAAGAATAATTTAATAAATCATTTACATATGAGAGAGATCATTCAAACAAATAGTTTGAATCAAAATTTTTTTTTTATAATTTCAGAAGTATTCATTCAATAAAATGGCATCTTTTTAAATTATTTTTTTAAAGGTAATACATAAAATAGTTTGTTTCAACACAGTTTTATGTTAATAAACCAACAAGTTCTTTATGATATACCACATAACTCTGTATATCAACATAATTACATTTAGTGAAATTTATAGTTGGTGTCAAATTTAAATATGCAACAACCTTTTTGAATCACCTGGTATTAATCTGACAAATTCATCACATCATTTTCACTCGAAGAAAAAGGTCAATTGTAAAATAACAAACAGAAGGGTTTGATATGCCTAACCAACAGCTCTCAGGGGCATTCTAGCACATAGGTAGCTAAGTATTCAAGATCGGCCCTGAGTGACACCATCACTTGGAAACTATTGTTATTAATAATTTGAAAATATCAATTGTCAGATGACATTTACCCCATTAAATGTCATTTCTGTATGTCACACATGTTTTGACACTACATCATTTGATGCAATACTTTTGATGGAACAAGTAGCTAAACTACAAACTTATTGTTACATATCTTAATACATTTATTTCATGGTTCAGATAGTTTTAATTTTATTTAATTAACAACACCACTATAAAGATGAGCAATTATCATTTCATACAGTTTATATCAGTGTCTAATAGATTTTAAATTGCTTCAAATGTGCAACTAATTAAAAGTATTTGAGTCATCATTCAGAGTTATGGTGTTTGATTTAGAAATTTGTGGAATGCATGATTTGGAAAACTGTTAACTTAATTGCTTGGCGATATTCATTGAAATCAAAGCCATGTTCAATTGTTTAAAGAAACTAGAGCATAAATGCAACCCACCATTAAAATAAATTTACAGCAGTTACAGGGTGGCGACACAACTTTAATTCTAAATTTCCCTGATTTTTCCCTGACTCTTTCGATTTTTCCAGATACATTTTTTTTATCCTTATATTTTTAAACTCTCTTTAAAATGGATATTTTCCTGTCATTGATAAAATAT
>JAHWXV010400784.1:0-12114 GCA_024586415.1 Phrixothrix hirtus | reverse complement strand
ACACACACACACACACACACACACACACACACACACACACACACACACACACACACACACACACACACACACACACACACACACACACACACACAAATACGATTTTTCTAAAAGTTTCAGTAAAATTCATCAATAACTTCCATGTGTTGCGATTTTTATGGAAGTCAGTATATATAAAAATTCTGTTTATTTTGTATTTTTTAAAATGTTTGTGATTATACATTAGGTTGAAGATAGTTTTGCCCTTGTTGCCTATTATTATTTCATTTTATAAGTTTTATTCACCTTACAATTGGGTGATTTATTGTTTTCAGATTTTGGAAAAAAAGTATTATATATTTAGTAACGTTTTGTTAGTTCTGTTAAAGTTAATGGTTTAATAACTAGTTTTTTAATAGTTACCAACCAGCTAAGTCTTCTGAATGAACATTCTCTCTTGCTAACTGAGCAAAAGTTACATGCAAAGCATAAAAACGTAGGAAAATTCCAAAACTGAAATTTTTGATGTAATAGTTATATAACTAGATTTAATTTTTATTAGCCTACTAAAGTTGTTTAATGGAACACTATTTTTTTCTAACTAAACACACCAGCTGTTTAATTGGTATAAGTAACCAAATTGATGGTCAACCTACAATTTCCTTAAAGTTGTTTCAACTGAAGAGGTACATCAGAGTCATTATGCTTTTGAATAATTTTACACCACATCTGATTTTCTGGGCGGAAATCAGAAAATTCAGTGAAAGCTATTCGTAACACATTCATAGAGTAGAGCATTCGTAAAGATATTATTAATACCAAATGAAATTGGGGACATATTGTTGCTTGAAGAAAACTTTAAAATTTTTGAGAAGTTTAAGGCTATTACTAACAGAACATTTTGATATAGGAAAAACGGTTACACCGTTAACAGTAGAAGAAGAAAACTGTTCAACACTCTTAAATAAATGTCATTAAGTGTGGTAAAATTTGGAATTTGGTGAATATACGGAAAAGCACATAAGGTCGGAGTGCTATGATTATCTAGAATTAATGAAAATCGATTTGTACACGTTAATCTTTAAATAGCCATGACTGGAGCTTCAAATTTGGTTTATTACAATATCAAAGGTGACTAAACTTGGATTTATTCATATAGGCCAGAAACAAAGCAACAGTCGCGCATTTGGGTATTTCAAGATGAACTGAATCCAACAAAAGTTGTCCATTCACGAAGTGTTTCAAAGAATATGGTCTCAATATTTTTCAGCGTTACTGGTCACGTTGGTATCGTTACTTTAGAGGATTGTTATGTGGTCAACGCTGATTGGTATACAAGCATTTGCTTACCGGAAGTCATCAATGAAATCATAAAAGTTAATGCAAAACTTCGGATCGTCTTGCACCATGACATTGCATCGTCAAACAAACTATCAATTACTTAAAACGGCAAAAACTTGAATTAATGACTCATTGTCCATATAGTCCGGATTTAAGTTCAAATGATTTCTTTTTATTCCCGATTGTCAAAAATAAAATGCGTAGAACCCGTTTTTCGAAACCTATTCCCGAAACAACTGCAGCACCCCTCGTATAAGCATACGTCTCCCAGGCATTTTATTTTCGGCAATCGGGAATAAAAAGAAATTATTTGGACTTAAATCCGGACTGTATGGACAGTGAGTCATTAATTTTACCTTTTGACGTTTCAAATAATCGACAGTTTCTGATGCTGTGTGTGACAATGCATTGTCATGGTGCAAGATGATCTGACGTTTTGCATTAGTTTTTCCTATTTCATTGATGACTTCCGGTAAGCAAATGCTTGTATACCAATCAGTATTATCCGTGCAACGATCCTCTAAAGCGACGGCAGCAATGTGGCCAGTACTTCTGAAGAATGTTGCAAACATTTTCTTTGAAATACTTCGTGAACGGACAACTTCTGTTGGATTCAATTCACATTGAAATACACAAACGCGCAACTATTGCGTTGTTTCTGGCTCATGTGAATTAATCCAAGTTTAGTAACCTGTAATGATGCTAAAAACCAAATTGAACCACCGCTGCTAATTTTTTTCAGCATTTCCTTGTTCCATTGAACACGAGCCACTTTTTGAGCCTCCGTCAAATTGTGTGGAATTCTTCGGGCACATAATTTTTTCACACCTAAATTGTCAACGAAAATCGTTGATATTTGTTTCATATCAATGCCAATGGTCGATTCTGTTTCACAGTAAGTTACATGCTGATCCATCTCAATCATCTCACACGCAGGATTAATGCCTTTTGAAACAACACTAGTTTGCGGACGACCTTCGCCAAATTCGTGACTGAGGCTACTGCGACCAAACTTGAATTCTGAAAACAAGCGTTAAATTGTTTTTTAGGATGTTGCATTGTGACCAAAAGCCAAAGAAAGACGATTTATACATTATTGTAGAGTTAAGTTACTTTTAAAGCCATAAAAAAATCATTGCACGAAGGTTTTCACGATTTAATTCCATTTTTGTGGGTAGCTTTTTATTTTACTCTTAAATACAAACGTTACCAAACGATGTTTTATTCAACTGCCAATACTGCGTAACCTAAGAAATTTCAAATTTTACGATAGTGACATCTATGATTCTCTAACAACGACGGAAGTACTCGATTCTCGAAACATATGCAGCACCCCTGGTATATTAATAATTAGAGTATTAGGTTTTTGTACAATTCGATAATTTATAAACCGAAAACTATCTATTTTTACAAGAAAATTCATAAAAAAAATTGTTCTACTGTTTATAAAATATAATATTGTTTTGGTACTGTCACTTACTTTTGAAATATCCTGTATGTAGGTTAATAGTGTTACTAGAATTTCTAATCTTTTAATTACCTGTAAAATTTTATGCCAAAAACAGAAGGCACGATGATTGTTGATTTCTCTGCAATTGTTGAGAATCTGTTTTGACACTTTTATGTGATGATTTAATATGAAAGATGACACAACTGCCATCATTGACTTTAGTGAGATATAAGGTTTTATTACAGAACCATAGCGAATGGTATTATTACTAGTATTAGGTATTAGTCTAATTTTTCAATACATTCAGTGATACTGGTAATACGTAGACTAAATTTAAATTTCTGATTTATTAGTTTCATTTCCGAATTAATATGTATATGGAACAATATTTATATAGCCATAAATTGTATCATTTAGTATTTTTCTGATCCTATATAAAAGCTATTTAAATATTTTGCTGCAGAAAATATCTACATAAATAAATTTTAACTTTCAATTTGGAATTTTAGATGAGCAAGTACCTGAAATTATCCTCTTTTAAATAATTTCTTTAACGGTCACGAACAAATACCGCTTTGGTTTCTTTCTTCTAAAAACCTTAACAAAATATAGTAATGCTTATTCTTACAATTTGTTATATTTATATCGGAATTTGTGATATATTTAGAGAATGGTTTTATTTATATCGGAACTTTAATTGCAAATTTTTATACATATTACTAATTCGCAATACTTATGTGTTTTGTGTTCTAGTAATTACTTATATAACAAGAAGATTCTTAATTAATTTTAGTTGGTAAGTTAACCGTATCGTGTTTACTCTAAATATTAATCCAAAATATGTCATCGATTGCTATTAATAAAATAACTTATTTTGGATTTAGGCCTTTAATAGATAAAATACGTTCATCACGTCAATAACAAGATTTCATTCAGAGGCAATTTTATGATACTGATTGCAGATTTTTGTATTCAATTTATTAATATCCTTCAATCAGTGGTTAATAAGTTGGCATTTTTTTAATCCAAAGATGCGCCTGACAAGGATTTTGTAAACGTTGAATCCTTTTTCGCTCAAAAATATCTACACACGGGTCGTACATGTGGATAAATTAATTAAATTGTATTAAACCTAAACGCACGGATAACGTCCTATCAATTTGTTTATCTATGAAACGGTTGAAGAATATTAGTCTCAAGTTGACGTAAACTTTCTACAATATTTGGGAAATTTGTCACTTAAGCTTCAATTTATAATCTAACCAAAGCTCTAAATTATTAACGGAGTTTTTAAATTTAATTTATCAATCACCAGTTTAAGCAGAAATATTTTTAAGGTCTCTTATCTTTTGCTTTAGCTCTGCCAAATACAACAGAATAATGTGGCGAGATGACGCATTGACCATTGATTTTGAATTAAAATCAGAACTAACATCCAAGATTATATTATCAATCTTTGCAAATTTGACAACAAAGTAGCTATATAGAGAATATTGTAAGTTGAGGGTTTATATTATATGTAATAAGGGCCCGGGTATTGATTCCTAATGTATTCGGCAAGATATTTGCAAAAAGTTTAACTTACAACAATCAGAAGGAAATCAAAAAGGTAACTGTGAATTCGATTAGCAGCAGAATATTCAATGATCACTAATTGGAGAATGGCATTAATAATTTCATGGATAATCGTACCAAACGCTTTAGTCTACTCTAACAGTACTGGAAAGAGAGCTTGCTGCTGTACAGAACTGTTTACATATAGGAAAACATAAAACGTATATCCACCACTAAGCAACTTGTTAAAATGGAGATAGGTTTATTGTATTATTTATTTCTGATTTTGTCTGTAAATTACTACAAATGAAGCAACTTGAATCTACAGCGTATCAACATGAAAGCTTGGGATTAGAAAATACACATAAAAATGTAGGGGCATATTTAATAATGTATGCTTCAAAGCATTTAGATACATGGAGCGCATAGGTATAATATTGGTGTTTTACATTTAACAATTCGGTTCATACACCTTTTGAATTAGTATTTGGCAGAACAACTAACATGCCTACAAATTATTCCTTGGCATTAAGATATCGTTTACAAACGGTTTGCGATGACACAAAAAACAATTTCACTGTATCAAAGCATTCTATAAAATTAAAATATGATAGAGCTAATACTGTTAGTAATGTAAATATAAGAGATAAAGCATTATTAAGAAATAGTGCCACAAATAAAGTAGAGCCTATATTCAAGCAACCATATGAAGTAATTAGGCTAGTCAGAACTAATGTGAAAATGAAAATAAATAACAAGTATGTTGAAGTACATAAAACGGGATTAAGTTATGCTATGATTAGAGAGAGAAAAATATTTTATGAGAGAAAAGATATAATAATTTTAATTTTTTTCAATTTTGGCGGGTAAGCTATGGTATATAAGTGGTAATTATAGAACACATGGCAGCATAAGTTGATTAAACGGTTATTGCAATTAGTTTGGGTAAGGATTGGAAATGCTTCTCATTCCATAGACTAAGAAGTATAGTAAGTAGGTAAGGTTACTGTATTGTCGATCTAAAGGTGTAATTAATAGTGTGACTAGATAGGTGTAGAGAAGTATAGTACACGCGGATAAGAAGATATAAGACTAAGAGAATAATGTAGACTAACTAGGACTAGTTAGCTATAGTTGAGGAGATAATCAGATATAAGTCTCGTTTATAATAAATAACTATTGCCATCGAAAGTTTCGGTATGGTCCATATAAGTTCCCAAGAATACCAACCTTTGAGTAAACTTCTTCTGATAAATATTTATCACTACATCCCCTGATTCACTCCGCATCAGTACCAATGAACGTTTCCTATCTTTCCAAAGTCTCTTAGTTGTAATTTATAAATTAGTTATCTTTTACTGAAATTATACCGCTCAGAATAATTAGGAGATTATAAACAACCAGAAATATTCATTTTTAATATAATATTATATAGATCTTCATCATATCTTCGTTGTCTATACCTGATTGTTAATGCAAAACCGTTGAAGTATTTATATTTGTACCTTAAACCTTGTTTCACACCATATAATGGTTTATCTGCATTCTATGTAGATTTTCCCATCATACATCTAGACAAACTCCTTTTTCTTTATTTAGTGCTTCATATATTTATAAGTACCTTGATATTGAGCAACTAGGTTAGTTTCCGTTTCTTCTGTAATTACTTTTTGTCAATGACTTAAAACTAATTTTTTCTTCGCTTAAATTTTCATATAAGGCTAAACACTTTTTGAATAGAATACCTATTGCTGTGTCCAATTTTATCAATTAACGGCGATTTGCGTAAACTATAATATACCTGAGCGATGACGTAGCTAAAATACAAAATTATATCAAAGGTACTTCATTAAATCTTAAACCTACAATTTAGACAACTTTATGTATATTTAAAATAAATACAGTAACTAGGAAGATAAATAATTAAATTTGCTGTCATAGTCATATTATACAAGAAAATATTTAGATAGACGTTAAATTAATAAAAGCAAGCCTGTGGTCTAAATCAAAGAAGGTAAATAAAAGGCGCCATCCAATAACGAGGCGTTCTACGGTTGTTATTGAAGATGAAAATAATAAACAAGTTATCTTTTGTAAACCCGCCGAGACGTCAGACGTGGAAAATCTCATTCCGAAAAAGATACGGCGTTATAAGAGAATCTAAGCGGAATACCATTGAGGAAGGGTGTAGAAGTATCAAGAAAGAGGAAGTATAAAGGAAGAAAGTAGAATAGAGGAAGAAGGAAAAATTAGACAACGCGACAAGAAAGAAAAGCGTCCAGGAAGATTTGTAGAATAAGAAATCCATAAAAGCGAACTGGATACTGGACACTTTTTAAGATTAACTTTTTGGCCAAACTGTTAGTTTAGGGTGCCGTAGAAAATTAAAAACATTAATAAAGATAATGGTTAGATACCGTTGTTGTAATTTCAATTGGTGTAATTTATGTGGAAAATTATAAACGACAACAGCAATTTAGATTAGTTTGCCGATATCTAAGTACTTGGTTTCACTATTTATTTGAGTGTTTGTTAATTGCTCTGCATAGTTGCAAATTTGAATAATTTGAAGTTATATTAATTTTAATAAATATTTGAGTTTTGCTAATTAATCCCAGTTTTTTTGTGTCATTATTTGACACTTATCTAATATAGACAGATATACGATAATTTCAGGACAAAGACGAGAAGTTTAACATACTTGCGAACAGAAAAGTTTAAGAGTTTGATATTATTTGAATTGAGAATAAAATAAAATTCCGTAGATTAAAGTTTGTATTTAGAAAAGCCAGAATCGTTTCTTAAATTACGTAAAGCAAGGCAAGTTTTGTATAATCTTTATAAAATTGTAGCTGTACGCAAGCGAGGGTTGCTGAGTACTACAAGTCAAGGAATTGCTGAGAAGGCGTGACTCTGAGCATTTAATTTTATCAAAGTGTCTCATATTTAGTCGTACAAACTAAAGTACGTTGGTACTTGCAGAAAATTTTATTTATCTTACAGGTTGCGTACAGTCCGCCAAGCCCGTTACTAGATAAACAATTAATATAGGTAGCGTAGCAGTAACACAAAAAGAACGGAAGCATAGCAATATGTATTCATGTTGTCATATCTTCTATAATATCGTACTTCTATTCCTAAGAATTTTACTTCCAGTTCATGATTTATAACTATTTAATATTCATCTCATCAATTTAAACTTACTGGTATTTTCCGTATACTATTCTAAATTTCCATTAGGGTCATACAGATATGTTGCACAATCAAATAATTTTACTTCTTGGTAATTCACCCGACCGACGCTAAGTTTCTCAATTATTTTAGTATTCACTGTACGCAATCTATTTATCATATGTCTACTGAGGCTTCTAACAAAGAAACTCTTGACAATCCACTAAAGTGTATTAAAGATCAAACTGATAATAGAATTTGTTTCAATTTCTTGGTTTTCTGATTAAATTATAGAAAAAAAGAATTAGTCTATTCATAGATATATCATTTTCTTCAGTATCCCTTAAGTCCTTCACTTGTACACCTAGAATGATTATGATATCTCCATCTACTCGCGTTGAATGGAAACTATGTCTTTTTTGATCTAATTAAAGTGTGAGAAATGGCATGTTTGAAATAAACGTAAAAAGAGATGGACTAGTGTGTAACAGAAGAAGAGCCTTTGTTAGCTGCTGCATAAGCGGAGGACTATACGACGAACGAAACGAAATAATTTTTATATACGAAGCATTCCTTATACTAAAAGAAATATAAAGTAACAGTACGCCTTGATGGCACGAAGACATAAGGGTTAAAATGCTAATCAATGGAATGTGACAGCAATTATGTTAAAACTACGTGTCTGATATTGGAAGAAACTTATTTTCAATAAGTACAACAGTATTTAAATATCTAAAGTTCCACCACCTCACATTCCTTCAACATGTATAGTCATCATTTCATTAATTTACTATTTTTTCAAAACCTTTTACTTTTAATTTGTACTAACAAGGAAATTGTAATGCTTATGTATTACATAACGAAAAAATTACCTCTACCATATTTAATACTTTAAAATCTGTAAATAAAGTGAGGATCATTTATATCATACCGAAGTTACGCTATACCACTAATACTAGGCCTTTGGATGTTTAGTTAGCCATTTTATTTGGTTTTGTGTACGAAAATGTTTGCTGTATACTTTAACATAACGTTTGTTGGAACTTATGTATAAAGCAAAGGTAGATGGTGGTGTGACCCGTTGTAAAGCGCGATTGATTACAATGAAATTTTTTAGAGAAATAGGTGTCAATTATCATGACAGATTTAGTTGAGTTGCCATATTTGGCATACTATGAAGTGTATTGCATTTTACACTGTCTAAAATATCCAAACGCGTGCAGTTTTATGAAGAGATTCAAGAAGAAGTATTTATCAAAGAACAGGAAGGACATAGTAACGCAAGAGATCATGTATGTAAACTTAATAGGTGCGTGTATACTACAAAATAAGCTCCTTGTTATTGGAATAGAAAATTCATTAAATTTATATGTAAACAGATGCATGTGTATATGTATGAAATAAAATGATAAGAAATTGTTAATAGATATACCCATTGACGGCATATTAGTCGGTTGTACCCATTGCAATGAATTAGAATTTTTTTGTGTGAGTTGCAAAATGAGCAGGAATAATGTAGTTTCTAGAGATTGCTTTTTAGTCTTACTCCAATATTTTTTCCACTATTCCGAAAAAGGATACCTAGATAGTAAAGATGATGAGAAATCGTAAACTGAAGGATTCTCAAGTCATGAAGCCGTGAGAAGTTCAATAAAGGTGTGTACAGTAACGGGTCCTAATATTACATACTCAGATAGTACTGTGTCAGATTCAATAAATAAGCTAGGTTAATCTGATTGGACAGTTGTTAAAAGTATTTTCAAATACTTATAGGGAACAATTCAATGCAAACTTTTGTGTAGCGCCAATTATATACCTGGGAAGATAGAAGTAAACAATGATGCTGATTATGCCGGCAATAGTAAGAGTAAACGATGAAATACTCAGGAGGAGTCATTACTTGAACGAGGCAAAAGTAGAACCGTGAGTCACTCCTGAGGGCCTCATCGAAGCATATTAAAGTATTCAAGATAATAATACATCGATCAGTAATCATAATAATGCAGGATTATCATTTCCATTTCCTGGTACGAATTTATCAGTCTACGACTTTTTCATTTTTAATGTCCTATAGTTAAATAAAGATTTTCCAATATTTTATTGATGATTTGTAGAATAGTGGCCAGGCGTATCATTGATACATTGTGACACTGAACGCTGTAGTGGATGGCGTTATGACATTCAAGTTGGCGTTTATAAAGTTGTTATTATGACACGCAAGAAGATAGAAGATATTTATGTTACAAATATAGTAATCAGTCATTTTTAAACGCGCTGTGAAAATTATTGGCCAAGGTGTCAACCGAGGTCACTAACATGATAAGTTTGATAATGATTAATGACTATCAACAAATGAAATTTTGCCAGCTAACGTAAACTAGCAAGAAACACAAAAGTAAATTAAAATTAGTTTTAAATAGTCTGGAAATATTGTTTAATTTAATATTAGTGCACCTACTAGATATTCCTTAGCAACGAAATATTTATTTATAACAATTAACATGTTTGAAGATTACGGAGTTTCATATTTTTAGTTTTATTTGTTTATTTGCTAATTGAAATCAAAGTAATCGTTCAAAAACGTCAGAGCTTTGAATTTACGTTTGACTTCTGATCTAGAAGCAATTGCCGAAAAAAAATTAGTTTATTTTACCAAAAAATCATGATCACTCTATGAAATTGCATTTAATGATATTAATAATAGTGTGTTTTTGTTATTAATTATGCAAACAATTTTCAAATATTTTCATTACTTGATTGATAAATTTTATTATAATATTCAGTATTATAATGCAAACGTTATGTTACTCAGTTGTATAATGAATGGCATTATAACATTCAAGCAGATGTTAGTAAAACTATCAATGTGGTACGCTATCAGACAAATAACATTTAGAAAATTATCTAAAATACAAATTTTATGTAGATACTTAAATTATAATTTCCTTTGAAAATAACAGGAATTTAATTATAACCACATACTTTTTTTTATTATCAAAGATATAGTTCTAAAAAATTGCGTTATCAGTTGTTCATGGAAGCCAAACTAGGTTGGTAGTTAACGCTAAGGCTAACATTCAGGAGGTTTTAGTTGGACTATCAGTTCTCCGTGTTCTGATTCATTTACTTTAAACCCATCCTTACAGATCTATCTTTGCCTTTACTTTTCGTTCTTGGATAAATAGGTATTTCAGATACCACTACCGCAGCCCACACGACGACCTTCCCGCCGTCCATGAACTCCTTTTGTACAATTAACAATTTATATTGTTTTACTGATGTACAGTTATTAAATAAGTTGGTAATATTCTAATTTATGAATTCCATTCCAAGAAATTGCTATAAATCGAAATTAAATTAATTAATATTATTTTGATTGAAATTTCTATATTTGTGAAAATGTGTTTTTACATTATTTTGTTAACTAAAGTGTGACGGAGGTATATTAAGGAAAGTTCAACTCTAGTATAATCTTAGCGTTTGATTTCAAGTTTATATCACTCAGTTTGGTATTAACTTAAATTAAATAACAGTTTAGACTAATAAATAAGCTTTTTAAGAAATATCTACTAAGTAGATAAAGGATGAAATTTTTAGAACGCTTCGTCCCTTGTTCTCCACTGGATATTTTCACTGAAATTAATTCTTGCAAAATACAGAGTTTTGGTAACCAAAATGATACAAAGCAGTTAATTTTATCGTTATGATTAAAGGTGGCACTTTGCGTGACGAGCAACTATAGGCTTTTACGGAAACTTGTTCTGATTAACTGGGTTCGTAAAAATTGCTATAGATACAATTATTATAACAATTATTTTTATAGTTATTTATAGTAACCGAATTAATCTGACTTACACCCGTATTTTGTAACTCATAACAATGTCGTTTAGTGTGGATTTGCCGCTCCATAACGACTTTTCTTAACTTGTAACTCGTAACGATGTAGTTACCTTACGACTGTGAGGTTAGATATAATCTTTTAGTAAGGATATCTTAAAATTTGCCGTTAACGTTGTTATTCCTTCGAAATTTCTACATAAGGTTTTCAATTTTGATTTCAAATAAATGATAATTGAGTAGTGAGGATAAAAATAAAGCTATTAATGATTTATTAACCTCAAAATATATTTTAATTTGATAAGTGGAGGCACAAAAATAAAGAAGATGATAAAAACAAATTCAATGGGTTCTCACATTTATAACAGTTCCCAGTTTTCTTTTTCAACAATGAAAATAAGCGTTTTCTTCGCCAATTAATAGATGCCAGCTATACTATTAATACACCAACTGACATCTTTAGGAAATCACATCGTTTCCCGGTCGCTTCAGCGCACGCACAATTAATTTAACTGGACTACTAATACCTATCAGCTCACAAATGTTGACACAAATGTTGTGGTTATGTTACATATACATATTGTAACGAAACTAGCTAATTGTCTTTAAAAGTTTATTTATATTCACTAATACTACACTTACTTATTTTAATATTTACTTCACAATCCACTAACAGCAAATATTTATATTTCTATTTATATATATATATATATATATATATATATATATATATATACATATATATACATATACATATACATATACATATACATATACATATA
>JAHWXV010400779.1:0-20717 GCA_024586415.1 Phrixothrix hirtus | reverse complement strand
GTATAAATAATACTATGATACTAATAGAGTGGCAAATTAGAACTATAGTTGATATTTCTAAAAGGCGGTTCCTACAACATAAAATGAACACACTGTATTGCAATTGACTTGCAATCAATCGTGAATTAGCAGTTGAAATGTGAGCCAAAACGCACAGTGTTTAATCTGAAATAGTTTTTGTTCATTCACACTTCATTCATGAAGTGTTGAAGTCAAACTTGTATCCTGATGATAGCAAATGATTCTACCCAGTTTATTTGGTTAAATTCAATAATTGGACAATTTGGACTTGATTACTACCTTGTCAGTGTGGAATATCACTCATGTTCAAATCAAAACTAACTACATTTGTAAACTGTGTAAAACTATTCCTTTCACAACATAACCTCAAATGTTACTAACCGTGTACCAAATCATGATAATATGATCATGTGCATCAACTTAATTAGCATCATTTGTTTTCTACATTTAAAAAAGGGAGTGAGTAAGTATTTTGACTAGTACTGTATAAGGGTGCAAAACTCATAAGTTGATTACGATATTAAGAAAAATTAATGTAATTAATTTGAAGAATAATAATATATTTTAAAGAATGTTTAATAATTTAAAATAATGCATATATTTAGTAATTTATTTTATAATGTAATGCACATATAAGACGATTGCATCAGCACTCAAAAAAAATGTGTGCCCATTACTGAATTTTAAGAAAAAAAATATGAAAAAACTCAATCAGGCTTCTTTCTTTTTCAAGATAACAAAGCAAAAATGTCCCTGAACTTAATGAATGTTTTCTATTAAAAAAATATCAAGAAATGGAATTCGTTTAGAAACAAATGACTTGTTTACTAGTGTTTGACAGTTGTCACATACTTTTATTGTTGCTCATAATTTTTAGGTTAGAGAAAATGCAGATTTTGCCGAGAATGCAGTTCAGCAATGAAGTATATGCAGATATTGTTTTCATTTACAAATTTTGTAAGAGTAATACTTTATAAAGTTACCAGGAATATCAAAGAGAAATGTCAAATAGAGGTTAGGCATCTTGCCCTGCACTTTCGGATACATTTCAAAGATTGTGGTAATGTGTAATTGGCAATCATCATACTGATACTGCATATTTCTTGTACAACAACAAAAATAGAAGTAACTGATGTAATGATTGATGAACAAAGTTCCAGTAGCAAAAGTATTGCAAACCATCTGAAAGTTTTTCAAAATTTTGTTTGTTTTTGTTTATCTCCTATAACCAGGTGACGAAGCACAAAGACTAGTATTTTCATGGTGTTTCTTGAACAACATTAGTGAAATCCTAACTTATTCATACTACAATGAGCATGTATGGTCATTACGAAATTGACATACATTTAGAAGATATAATTTCCAATACAGATTATTTATTAACATATGGTGCAGAATTTCCAACAATCGCCTAACTACCAATACAAGTTCTTCCACGTCAATAATGAATTTTTGGATAACAACTTACACAAGTTATTGGAACATGTTTCACTTAAATTGTATGACATATTGCAATACTTTAATAGAAGGTGGATAAATATCTCACCTGGGTAACAACAAAATGCTGCAATTTGAGTTACAGCATTTTTTCATAACAGGATTAAAATAGTTCAGAATTTCAGAATGCATGTATAGATATTTTTAATTTACAAATAATGCAATAAAAAACTACATATTTTAATTCCCTATTGTTTCCCAAATGGAGCTACTTAAGCAAAATGCAATGTTTAACATTTTATTTCTCGAAACAAGGTTTTTGTAGATTGCAGCGTTTTGTCATTACATGGGTGAGATGTGGTCCAGTTTAGTAACCTACTAGTTAGCCAGATCTAGAGACAGATCTAACAACATCTCCCAAATTTTGAAGGACTCTGCTAATCTCTAACGTTACACTTACAGGGCCTACTATTTGTTTTTGCAACCAGGACCTCAACCGATCTTAATCTACCTCTTGCCACATCCAAATCCAATGAAGATTTTCTTTTAGAGTCTATAAAACAACTAGTTTATGCAAAGAAAACCCAAAATAAAAAATAATTACAAGATAAAATTATAATGTGACACTTCAATATAATTCAGCTGTCCTACTAATACTTTTTTCCTGAAATTTAGATTTATTTTTCAAAGCTCGATATCTTGAGAAAAAGTTATTTCATATTTTTTACTTAAAATGTAGTAGTGAACAGAAATTTTTAATTTTTGCCTCTTGGTGTAAATTACCCTGTATAAAACATGCTGTTTGATTCAATGTAACTGTATATGTAGTTTATAATAAAACAAACAAATGTGCTCTCATATGATTTACATTGTGTTTCTTTAAGCACTCAAATTAGAATCAACCAATATCTTCAACTTTTTTGCAATTTGTTGATATAGGCTCAAAGTAAATTAGAATTAAAGCATTAAAATTGTCTTCTTTTTAATTTGATAGATATTCTCTGTCAAATTGGATTCTTATACAAGATCCTTAATTACCAAGAGAAAATATGCTAATTATTTCGGAGATATCATATATACTTATAATAAACCATTAAAGATACCACATCTTGTAAACCATTTGATGTATACTCACAAAAAATTAGCTGATATAGACTACACTCTACCTGGTGTTAAAAAAAAGTTTAAATATATAAGGGACATATAGTAAAACCAAAAACAAGTAAAATGTCTTAATGAACATGAGTCCACAAATTAATCATTTTCAAGACAAGAGCGATTTTCATTTTTGAAAATCAAAGAAAGCCACAACTTTCATTATCAGTTTAGTAGTATGCATATGATTGCTGTTAGGGAATACCTGAATCAAACATTTCATGGGAGATGAATAGGCCGAGGGGGTCCCATTCTTTTTATAAATTTACAAAAAATTTTGCTTTTCGAGAAAATAAGATTACCATATACAAATATAGATCAGATATAAAGGGTGTCCCAAAAAAGGTGACACCGTGCGAACTGTGGATACCATATGACTTGTAGAACAAAATTTGCTTATGATTTTTTTTCAAAAACATATAGTTTTCGAAACATTAACAATTATAGTATTAAGTCCAACTCTGGCATACACTATGCCAAATAGTAATATCGATGTCCTTGATGTGTATTAGTTATCGGTATTTGTTGGATTATGGAACATATGTTTCATCCTTTGAGAGCAGAACTGTTCTATCTCCAATACATAGTTCATAGACAGAATGCTCAAGGGATGGTTTGTTTCTAAAAATATTTATGCCAGAAGATAAAGTTAAAAAGATTTTATGTTACTTTACCTGACATATTTTAGAACAGTATTTCTCAATCTCTGGTACACAATCTAACAGGTAAACAAAAATTTAAACATCATTTTCCTAAAGCAAAATAAATAAGCAACGTATTTTCTTTTGGTTTACAACAGTAATTTACTAATCTGCATAAAAAGAATCACTTATTTTGTTTTAAAATTTTAAAACAAACTTTATTGTATTAATTTCATGTTTGACATTTAAGAAAAAACAATTTAGAATTTTGTGTTTTTAACAAATAACTTTGGTAGCAAGTAATTTAATATGTTTAAAAATTAAATATTAAAGTGTAACAGCTGACTTAAAATTGTTTTATTATTTCAAAGAAAGTAAACAATGGCAAAGAACTTTTATAAGTCAACTTATTACAAGCACATCTTGAACAAATATTGCATGTTTTTATAAGTATGTTAAATCACTGTAGTAGTTTTTACTATCGTTCCATTCAGAATTCCTTTTGTGGACAGGATTGTAGTTAGAACAAATTATATCATTTAAATTTTCAAAATTTAAAAATCGTTTTTGAAAAAAAATTATAAGAAAATTGTTCCCTTTAGGTCATAAGGTACCCGCAGTTTGCATGATGTACCTTATTTTTAAAACGCCCTGTATAGGGTGTTAATAAATTTAAAAAAAGACAAAAATATTTTAAAAGAAGAGTACCATTATTTATTATTTTACACAACATTTTTATGAAACAAATCTGTTTCTATTCTAAAATCAAGATAACCGATTTAATAAAGTCAACATAAATGCCAAGTAAACGTTAATTCATGATAGTATTTTAAAAAACAATCTTTACAATAGAAGAGCATGTTAATTTAATACAATGCTATAGAATTGGAAATGTATTTTATAAATATGCAATTGATCTTTTTCATGAGAAATTTCCTAATACAACCTTCTCAAAAAAAGCAATGCGAAAATTAATAAAAAAATTCACTGAAGCTGGTTTGGTAGTGGTTTGAAAAAGATTAAATAAAAATGACACATCTACGTTATTAACAATAGGATCAGTTACAAATAACCCTAAACTATCGTTAAGGAAGCATGCATAGGTTAAATGTAAGAAAAAGTTTATTACAAAAACTTTGTAAGGAAATCAAACTTCACCTTTTCAAGCCAAAGTTGCTGCATATACTTGAACTTAGAGATACAGAGAGATGTTTAGAGTTTTATTTATTAATAGGCGCAAATTAATAAAAATTGCAAAATTTTAGAAATTTATTTTTTTCACTGACAAATCTGCATATTGTAGCGACAGGCACTTATCTTCTCAAAATGATCGTCACTGGGCTTTTGATAAACTAATTATGCAATTAACAGAAGAAGTCAATGTTACAAAAAAGTTAATTATAGTGTGGAATTTTATTTAATTGGATCGTTGGTCTGTATTTTGTAAATGAAAATTTAAGTCAGCACATGTATTTGCACATTTTGAAAACATCCCAGGTAGCAAAAATGTGCAATTTCCTAACAATATAGTAACTCTAAAAAGTAAGTGGCATAAATGAATCGTTAAAAAGTAGGTTACTATAAGTTAACTTTTGGTTAAGAATATCCCAGGTTTTGTAACTGTCGAGTTGCTTTTTGAATTACATTTAAGCAGCCTGGTTATAGAAACATTACGGTGTGTGGTTACTCTGTGAATACCTATGGATTACTATAACAATGCCCACCTTTTACTTTTTAGTTATGCTTAACTTTCCTTCTTAGTTACATTGTTGTGACATGTTTTTGGAGGCAGTACTTATTCAAGTTACTTTACAGTAAACTTTACGTAAACTTGTATTAATATCATTGTAATGACATGGTTAACAAATATTTCCAATAACACAAAAATATTATAATATTACTGTATACACGTGGATAAATAATTGTACATTAATAGTAGGAGTGCAGTGACCATTTAATAATTAGATCGCTACGTCTTGTGGTTATATTTCAGATGCTTACCAATGATTATTTTTATTGCTCATCCAATTCTTTTTAAAAATGTAGTTAATTAAAAAATTTTTAATAAAGCAAATAATTTTATGAATACATTCATTATGGAAGAAATTATCAGTATTTAGAATAAAAATAAACAATCTAAAATATAAATAAGTACCAGGTGATGGCATACTTTTATATCCACCTTTGTCATACACGTAATTTTGTAAAACAAGTATGTATATATTCAGTAAAATGTTGGTCTGATCATATGCGATACATAAGAAAAAATAACACTTTTTTAAATATTATATGAGTTTCTTTTGCAAATTAAAATATATTTACAATTGCAGTACTAACTTGTAAATGATAAATAATGAAAATTGTCTGCAAATAATATAAAAATAAAACTGTTACATTACCCAACAAAAAAATTAGTTGATAATTCAGAAACGAAGTTATTTAAATTAATTAAAATAAATTTATTATCCAAAGTTTAAATATTGGTGTTATGAATTCCTACTTCCGACGAACCTGGACACATCTTTGACTCATTTAAAGTTAGTGTTCATTTAATTCTACTATATCTATAATTTACTAACTTATGATCTCCAGTTTCAGAAAATTTTAAATTTACATTTAAAGAATGTAAATTCTATTTGGAAAAACTTTCATTTTAGAAAAACGGAGTAAATTAAAATTATTTTCAGAAAGGGAACTTAAAGTTCAGAAGCATAAATACAAATTCATAAAGAATAACTAATTTTCAAACAGTAAAACAAGAAAAGTTAAAAAATAATTAATTAAATATCATCAATGCATTTCAAAACAAATACGTATTGTGTAATACTATTTAATAAAAAATATTAACTATTATCTTTTCCAAAACCATTCAAATGCTTCATTTTTAATGTAATGGTACATACATATGTAAGTTCTTATAGTTTTATAAAAATGTACTGCACCTAATTTTCGCTGATTAATTGTAAAATATTGCTTATTATTACTTCTAATGATGGAGAGCTACAATTTTTCTCAAAATAGGGGTTCTAAGAATAATTGCTTTAATAAGCCTTAGCTAGAGAATGCCAGAAGAATTCCAAAAATCTGCCGCATCTTGAAAATAAATCAAAATAGTTGAAATTTGGTAGCCAGGATATATTAACCAATTTTAGTTGCCTTGCACAACAAACAGAAATGATAAACTCAAGTAAATAATAACAATGCATATATTAAAAATATAATAATCGCTGATTAAATTCTAGAATTTGATCTTAAACATCTTTTACGCAATAGGTAACAATTTAGACAAATTTAGAATAATAATAAATACAAGTCAAGCAAATAGATAAATATACGTTACAGTGTTTTAGTACTGTTGTTATGTCAACTCAGATCCAAAGTCCAAAATAACTGATTGCTGCCTTGATCTAAATGACCAACAGAAATGTACAACAGGATCAGCTGTGCATTACTTCGAATAAACCTAAAAACCAATAAAAGCAGTAAGAAATCGGTTTTACATAGATAAGATGGTTGCCAATAACTGGTTGGTACAGCAAGAGTTAACCAATAAATGAGTATTTAATGCTTAATTATTTCTTGACTGTCTAATTTAATAATTCGTAATAATTGAAATAAAAATTTAAAAACCTAATGAAAACTCAATAACAATAATGCTCATTAATGATTAAATTTAGAAAGCTAAAGTTTGGTTCTAACCAAAAATTGAAACCCAATGTTCATTTCTAATAAGAGCGATTTATAATAACATTTGAGTCACCTTATATTCAATTCTAAGTGCCTTATATCCAAGCTTGTAGAGAATCAAATGTAAATTGTTTAAAGAACATAACAATTAGGACTGGTATCGCTCCTATTCTCAAGAGGTGAAATGACAATAAAACATATACATAGTTAAGGTCTTAAAACCAAAAATTTAATTTATGATACTATACTTAAATCGTACACATGTAGATACTTACGTACCATGTAAATTTACAAAAGCTGTTGTGGCCAGCTGTTTATTGTAAAGTAACAGACTTTCACAAATGTCACCCTACGTTATGATAATGAATTTTGAAAATTGACGTTGCTAGGAAAGCACAAGGATTACTAGAAGTAATTGTATGTGTATTTATTATAACATTTCCGATTTATATGCACTACACAAATGTGGTGCATATTAGCTGCTTTTATTTATAAGAAATAGTATGAAACCTAGGAAAACTGCAAAATATTATACTTTTTTTGTAACAGGAAGCATTTCATGTGCACTGCACTAGTGTAATGCAATACTTTCAAAACGTTATTAGTTTAAAATTGATTAAAGATGAAAGATTACCAATGTCAACAATATCTTAATCGCCTATTTTTCTGGTGCTTACTTATTTAGGTCTTGCCAACTTTAATACATATTTAAATTTAGAAATATTATGGATAAAATGGTGTAACGTTAATTTAAAATTTTAAAACATTACTTACCATGAAAATCTTAACTGAAAAAAAGTAACTATAAGCACACTTTGAATATAAATATTGCAACTGAATTATAACATGATATTAACACTGTTAACATAAACACATTTAAAACTTCCAAGATTTATGTTGGGTACTAGTCTCGTAATATTATTTCTTGGCAAGTCAGTTATAAAAACAACTGTAATCTGATAGTAAATTAACAATCTAGTGACAATTTGTCAAATATTTTGGTAAACTACCTTTTTTGTTTCTTTAACTGCTAAACTTTTAGTAAACAAGTTAACCTAAAGTCTGTTTACAGTATTGTGTACAACTATTAAGTTGAGTTGCTTAAGAATAGTTAACTAAATTGCAAGGAACAATATAAGTATCAATTTGCAGTTAATAAAAAGTTATGTTATTTTGTTTGGAGAGTTGTTGATTTAAGGTAGTGGGTCAATTATTAAATTTGAGATAAATAGAATTTATTTAAATACTCATCATTTCGCCAACACAGTTGGCTTCATCTGGAGATGTATATGTTTGAACAACATATTATTTTCGTAGTGGTTAAAGTAAGAACATTACTTTAACAACTACGAAAAGAATACGTTCTTCAAACATATAAATCTCCTGATGAAGCCAACTGTGTTGGCAAAACGTTGAGTATTTAAATAAATTCTATTTTTCCAAAATTTAATAATTGACCCACTACCTCAAATCAACAAAAACTCCAAACAAAATCCATATAGAGGTCAAAATATAGAAATAGAAAAGTAATAAAGTTATGTTGCTTCAAAATGGACTAAACTTTGCTATCTGAGATTTGTTCTACCATTTCTAAATACTTTAGAGCCAGAACTATACAATAAACTGTTTTGGCAACAGAGCGACTGTCCTTCTCATTCCATTGCTGAAAGGTGGATAAGTAGATTTCACCCAATTCATTATCCTGCTAGGTCATTTGATATTACACCACTAGACTTTTTTCTTTGAAGTGCGTTAAAACAAAAGGTTTATTCGAATGATCTGTCATATGATATAAAAGTATTAAAAGTGCACATACAGGAAGCAATAAATGACCATGTGTAAAATGTACAAGAATTTATTAGGAAAGCAAAAAGTGTATTAAGATGGGAGATAGCTACGTAAAATAAATGTAAAAACTTTGCATTCAGGCTTTATTTTTGACCAGAAACAGATTTGTTTTATAAAAATATTGTATACAATAATAATGATACTCCTCTCTTGAAATATGAACTCTCTATAAATCTGTTCTATGATGTATATGGTAATCTTATGTTCTCAAACAAGCAGAATTTTTTATAAAGAATGAATTTTCTTGGTAGAATGAATAAAGATTTTTGTCATCTTGTTAACTCCATCCATGGACACATGGTATATAACTACATGAGAATGCTGGTTATTATATGCATTATACATTTATAAACAGGATTGAGGACTAGATACATTTTAAAATTTATTAATAACTCAACATAGGTTTATTAATAAGATTCTTTACTCAATTGAAAGTAATTAGGGTGCACACTGATAGAGCTCATTACTTTCGTAATGTTCTAACCATTTCGTTCATTCAAAACTTTCCCTAATATGAAAAACGTTTTTTATATCTTTTTTTGAAAACTTAATATTGTTTAGGATAATACTCAAAATCTGGAATTATATATTACATACCATAAATTGCGCTAACATCTGACTGTTATGAGAATAAGACTATTAAATATACGCTTTGTTATAATTGTCTGTTCAGCAAATTTTTAGAGTATTTTTGAGTAATGTGTCAAATGGCTTAGAAGATATGTTAGTTTAGTGAATTGTTATGCATATACAAAGTTTCATTCAACTCCACAAGTCAAGCATCAAGGCATGTTAATTATATCAAATATAAAAGAAAAGAAAATTTAAAGGAACAAATCTTTAATAAAAAACAAACATACAGAGTGTTCCAAATTTACACTGGCAATACTTACTCTAGTAGATTAAATGATAATAATTTGTGAAAAAAAATTTACAAAATGTTCCGAGTTTTCAAGATATAGGCTTTCAAAGATAGGCAGAAAAATCATTATTTGTCTGGTAAAATCTTGAAATAGCTTTATTTACAACAAACCAAGAGGTGTATTATGCAAAACTAATTAAACATCACATTGATAAATAAAAACAAATCATTTCTGGGGTAACTCATTTAAATATTATGAGGAAAATGTCTCATAAGGAATTAATAGCCATTTAAAGAGACTTAATTTTTTTCAAAAACAATTGGATTTAGGAACATTTTTCAAGAGAGCAATTTTATTCCAAACTAAGCATTATTTACAATTGATTAACCTAATTTCCAAAATTTTGATCACACAAAAAATTCTAAACATTTGAAAACTACCTTAGTAGTAAAAATCCAGGATGTCTTGATATAATTTTGATAATTATTCTACCAAAAGGACCATCTCTGTTGACTGAAACAATACATCAAATTTCATCCAGCTTACATCTCAAGAACTAAGGTCCTTCTGTAATTTTTTTTGACAAATCATCATTTCATCTGGATAATCTACCATTAAGTTTCATCAGTATAATTTTGGAACACCCTGTATCCATAGGTATATTGATCTTATTAATGTTCTAATTTTAAGAATATCATTTAGAGAGATGTTCATTTTACTTACATAATTTTGGTTGCCATATTTCAAAAATTTGTAAATTGTAATAAAAGTACACCCATATAACTTTTTAAACCATAACTTATGTTAATTTATAGTGTAATTCAATTAATCATTATTTATTTAACAAATATATTTTACATTTACAGTAATAGAAGCCGCACCAACCTTATTCTTAGATGATAGCAATAAAATATATAAAATAAAGAATGGTGAAAATGTAACATTTAATTTAAAATATACTGGTACACCAACTCCCACTTATCTATGGACTACAAATGAAACTATAATTATCCCATCACGGCGACATCATCCAGCAATTAATGATGAAAGTGTAAGCCTTACAATAAGAAAGGTTGAAACTGAGGACAATGGCAATTATAAAATAAAATTAAAAAATGATTGTGGCGAAGCCTTTGCTGAAGTGACCCTCATTGTTCTAGGTATAAAAGTTTCTTATAATAAAAATTATTTTATTAATAAAAGTTTTCCAGATGTACCATCAAAACCAGGAACTCCAGAATTTATTGAAATAACTGACAATTCCATCACTTTACACTGGAAATCACCTGAGACAGATGGGAACACTCCTATTACTAATTATATTATAGAATATCATGATAAAGAAAATTCAAAGTATAAATTATAATTTTTTAGTAAACAATATTTAAATTATTCATTTTACAGATGGCTAAAAACAACAGAAATCATCAATACAACAACGTATACACTTACAACAGTTCAAACTCATAAAGAATATATATTCCGTGTCATAGCAGTTAATGAAGTTGGTGATAGTGAACCATCAAATTGCAGTGATTATATATTGATTGCTACTCCAACAACAAAAGAAGCTCCTACAATTTTAGAACCATTAAAAGATATTAGAATAGGCCTTCACAAAGAACTTACACTATCTTGCGTTATCTCTGGAAATCCTAAACCAACAATAACTTGGTTTAAAGATGGAAAAACAATTAAAACAAAAACTGTTACTTATGAAAATCATATTGCTAAATATAAAATTTCTGAAACAACTGATACAACTTCAGGTATTTATACAGTTAAAGCAGAAAATGTTATGGGCACAGCTGAAAGCAGGTGTGAAGTAGTAATACAAGAATCTCCTCAATTAAATTTGGATGAATCATTAATTGATCAAATGCTAAGAGTTGATGAGCAATGGAAAGTACAGATCAAAGTATCTGGATATCCCTATCCAGATGTAAATTGGAAGAAAAATGGAAGTCGGCTAACTTCCACAAAGCATACATACTATTTTACCGATGAAACGTCAAGTACTATTGTTATATATTCTTTAGATCGTGAAGACTCAGCTACCTATACAATTTCAGCTGAAAATTCAGCTGGATATGCAGAAAAAGAATTAAAGCTGCGTGTTGTTGGTAAGTTGTAAATCTTCTAATTTACTCAAATTTTTATCAATATTCACACCTAAATCATTGACACTGCCCTTAAATTTCTAAAAGTCAAACTCAAATAAATTGCATTAACATAAATAGGTAGGTACATGGTAAACCAATAAATCTTCCTTTAAAAATTATTAAAACATTCGCAGGTATCAATTACCTAGCATTCGTGTTTTAGGTTTAATTTACAGAGCCAACTGCTTTAATTCAAGTTATAAATGGTTTTCTGATTTTGCAGTTATATTCTCCGAGACAATAGAGCAGTTTCCCAACTCCATTGTTCCAAATCCATCTTTGCATTTATCTATCCATATTTTCCAACCTTAGCTGAAAATGGATATTAGTACCTTTATATAAGCCCTTCCCCTATAGGAAAAATTTAAAATTCCAATGTGTAAAACTTTTTTAGATAAACCAAGCCCACCTGAAGGTCCGATGATTATTGAAAATATAGACAAAACATCAGTTACCATTTCTTGGCATCCTCCTCTAGATGATGGTGGTTTAGAAATTACAAAATATTTAATTGAAAAGTATGAAATTTCAAGTATGACATGGACTAAGGTTTCTGAAGTTGATAAAACAATTACATCATACACTGTTCAAGATTTGCAAATGAATTCTGAATATATATTTAGAGTTTATGCAATTAATCCTATCGGTAAATCCGAACCTCTTGAAAGTGAAAAAGTATCAATAAAATCTTCATTCAGTAAGTCTCTTGTATTGGGTCTTTTTTAACAGGAAATATACGCATTTTTGTTATTGCTGAAAATATTATTATGGCATTTTAACAAATGTTCATGACTTAATTTATTGAATTTATGAAATTGTATTTTTACTTCCAGTTTGATGGAAAATTATCAACTTTTCATTTTCAAATAAAACGCCCTATATATTTTTATAAATTATTAAAACTCAATTTTCTCCACAAATAATCATTGATATTATTATTAAATTATTAATACTAAGAAAGATATTGGATAAATTTCATTTTCATAATGAAAATGATGTTTTAATAAAATTTTTATTGAATTAATTTATATCTTGATATTATCCCCTTGAAAATACATCCCTTGGGAATGTACACAATGTCTCCAATTGTTTTTCCATTTTTCGTAACCATTCTGGGAGTCTTGTTCAGTTGGACTATATTATGACTTTTTGAACATTACTGCTTAATCTTCAGGAATAAAAATAAGTTGCAGGGAGCCAGATCTGGACTGTAAGGCGGATGTCGAAGCATGTAAGGCAGATATGGAAGCACTGGGCCAAAAACTCGCTAGTCGACAATACAGTATGATTGGCAGTATTGTCGTGGTGCAAGAACGAAGAAGAACCAAACTTAGGTTGACATGCAAAACTCTTTTTCGCAAACGATCAAGAACTTCACAATAAAAAAGATAATTTACTGTCTGACCCTACAGTACATATTCTTTATGAACAATTCCACAACAATAAAAAAGATGATAAACTTTTTTAGGCCAAGGTGATGAGAGTGTGTGTCACTCAGCACTTTACTTTTTTGTTTCAGGATTATATTCAAATATCCATGATTCATTGCCTGTTACTACTTTGTGCATGAAATTTGGTTCAACTTGCCATGTTTACTAGCTCAGAAGCAAGCAGTAAGGTAAGGGGTATGGTATAGGCCAAGTTGTTAAAAATTCTCTTCTCATCGTAAGTCTTGTTTCTCACCAAGTCAAAGCTTTCCTAAAAAAAATAAAAAAGGGAATAAGCAAATCAGGGCACCAGACATTCTTCAATATCAATAGGAGTACACCAGAATGACAAGATGTATGCCTGATAATTATTCAGAGTTTATGTACAGCATCCACAGTAATCGTACATAAAAAAAACCCAAGTTCACTTAAACAAAAAGGAAGAGGATACAACAAATTAGAACAAGCTAATGTCAACCACAAAATGGACATTTATTATATCCTGTCAACAACATAAGAACATAGCATAACAATCAAATTCATAAAAATAATAAATAACGGTAATTTATATCCTAAGTAAGGACCCATTTGACAAGCAAGAGGTTACTGAAATGCTTTTTATAGATCAAAGCTAACATGTATTTATTTAAGGCATCATTCCTACTATTTTCGGCACTGAACATTCTCAAATTAAAAGAAATTATAATCAAAAATTCAATGAAATATTCGTTATAGATCAAAACTGACATGTATTTTGAAAATAAAAATTAGTTGCTCAAAAGGTTTAATAATAGCATCACTTATATTGAAACCAATCAAATAAATGTGAGTACAAGGATTTTATTTATAGCTGAGCAATACACATAGTGAAATCTTGTCCGTATCTAAAGTACGTCTGCAACATTTCAGACTAGATTAGATTGAATAGTAATTATAAGAAAACCAGTTGTTTTCTTCTCTAGAGAAGTTTTACATGGGCATTCATGTTATACATACACAAACCTTAAATTAAGAAGTAATAAAAAAATAATCCGTTAGATAGCTCATAATTTATCTTTCTTTCTTACATTAATTGAAAAGCTGTCTGTATCATATAAGAAACCGTATTTGAAACAATTAATTCAAAAAGCACGGTTGACACAGTTATTTTACAAAATAAAAAAATAATTGAGTAATCAGTAATTCATATAATTATATGCAGTAAACTAGTAGAACATTTCAAATTTAAATGTGCAAATTAAATGTGAATTTATATAAACATGAAGTTATCACATACAAAGAGATAAACATATCTCGAACTAATTATAGTGAAAATTCGGTTGGTAGCATCTTTGTTAAGCACAAATATTCCAGACCATAATTAACACATTCAACATTTTGTAATGATAACGACAGCTGATTATCATTTCATAAGAAAGTCCGCGGTCCCAGACAGATGTGTACCATCATGATCCGAAGGACAAGTAATTATAACCCGAAAGGTTAAGCTAAAGAACGTAAAACAAAAGGAAATTACTAATCAAATGATGAGAGAGATTAATTAAAGCTTACTGTTGTAAAAATTGTAAACAACATCTAGAACAAAAGGTATAGAATCTTCAAGAATGCACCAATGCACATCTAACAATGCGATAAAGAAAAGCACAAATGTGTTAAATCGAGTCAATTCACACAAAAATGTAACAAAAAGTTGAAGATAATGAACCTGTTGCCTATCAAATTGAAACATTCAAAAAGAATTTCTAAGTTCAAGTATATGTGTCAGATAGCGATACCAGGAAGAATAAATTAAATGAAATAATACTTCTAAATTGTTTAGGTTAAATATAAATAACCATTTCTAATACATGAAATACATCGAAAGAATTATTATTCACCAGAATAATGATATCTAAACCCAAATAAAAGCAAATATTTATTATTGAACCATAAAATTCTATATCCATTTCTTACTAAAAACATTGAAAGATATATACAAGGTATATTCAAATAAATCTTAAATAAAAAAGCATTTATATGTAACATGTCAATGTGAGATTGTGACAAATTGTCAATCGGTCCAACATTTCCTGACTAATGGAAGGGTGATTCTCTTTTAGATCTGCAGACAAGTTCTTGGGCACCATCTTTGCACAATTTTTTCTTATACCTAGCTCATCTGTCAAAATGCGATGAATGGTATTTGTACTCATGTCTAGCAAATTTTCAATCATCCTTAGTGATACTCAGCTGTCTTTTGCTACCACAGAATGCACCTTTCACACGGTTTCATCTGTTTTCGACGTCGACGGTCCTTCAGCATTATGTTCATCTTCAACATTTTCTCGGCCCTCTTTGAATGTCTTGTGCCATCTAAAAAACCTGTGCTGAAGACAATGCAGCATTTCCATATGCATTTCTTAACATTTCAAACATTTCTGAAGCTGTTTTGAATTTAACACAAAATTTAATTGTGTTTCGCTATTCCATATTTGCCTGTATTTTACGTAATGTGATATTACAACACTACATTAAAGAACCAGCAATACTGACACTATCACTGCTCTGAGCAGACTAAACCAATCCCAGTTATGTACCTACCCCACCCACTAACACAATGCTAGATTTTGTATAGATGCAGTGTTGCCATATTGAGTGAATCAGTTTCATTCTCATTACTTCTGAGACGTATCTGGTTTTGTATAAAATCTCCCTCCTGTCAGTTTTATACTTTCAGTTATATTGAAAACTTCCTTAAGAATTAATTTATTGATTTATTTAACAAAATACAATTTCAATTTAAAATAAAAATCTTTCCCATCATAACAAAGTTTTTCATAAAAATTTTCAACAGAACCATAGTTATATTTCAATAAATGAAAGAGATAAAAGTATATTTCCTCATAAAAAAGATTCTGTATACTAAAAATTACTCATGGCTCCTTTAAATGTAGAAGTGCCTTCACCGCCTAGAGCACCTTTAGAAGTTACGGGTATGACTGCAACTTCATTTACTATCAATTGGCAACCTTCTGCTTCTGATGGTGGAAGTGCAATTATAGAATACATTATTGAAATGAAGGAAGCAGATCGACGTGTATTCAAAAAATTAGGTAGCACAAAAGGCGCTGTCACTAATTTTGCAGTCAACTATTTAGAAAAAGCTCAGGGTTATAACTTTAAAATTACTGCAAGAAATTCTGTCGGGCTCAGCGAACCATTCCTTCCAGATGATACAATTGTTGCTGGTTCAAGAATAAGTAAGTAGTAAAAAATTAATACTTAATGCTTTTAAATTATTAATAATTAACAGAATTGAGAAATGGCTTAACCATAAAACTCAAAACAATTATTACATATAATTTTATAGCACTGTACACAATTAGTCTTTCTGTAGGTTAAACAAATTTTCAACATTCAGGTTATATAAAACTATTTAGAATTATACAGAGTATTTCAAAAACAAATATCCCATTTTTTAAAAGTATTTTTGGATTCTAAAAGTCAATTCAAAATATTATATTCTTCAAAAATTATAAAATGTATTTCAAAAATGAATCTTCTGAAGTGAATTTAAAATGTTAGGTACAAAACAATGGTATAAAATTGTACAGGATAATTTTAATAAACTTTGAAGGTAATTAATACCCCTCCCCCCCTATTACAGAGTATGTATTTGACATTGAAATGCTTAAATGTGTTTCTTTGTTCATTCAGCATGTTTTTTAGTCACATGACTACCATCACTCTACTCTAAATTTAGATTTTTATATTGAATTCACCCAGAATTGCATTTTCTTTTGACATAGATGTTACTGTTAAATTATAAAATTTGTTATTCTATGAAAAAACTAAATACTTGAAATATGAAACGTGGAAATTAAAAATTCATTTTTATCAATGGCTATGTTAAAGTTAATTTAACTTAAATTAAAGACTAGTAAAATAAATTGTAATAAACAATAATTTAACCACCAAAAAAGACAATTGTTTTATTTTCTATATTTCATGCTTTAACCTATTTCATAGAATAACAGATTTTATACTTTAACGATAACATGACAATATGTTGTGTTATACTTATTTTTAACAGAATACTGTTTCCTCTGATGATACAAACATACTTAAAAATAAAAAATATCCTTTTGGGACTCTTATGTGAATTTGGAATTGTTGATAATTACTTTATCTGGGAGCACAACTTCTTTTGAGTAAATTTTACTTCTTTCTATTTTAACTTTCAAATCAGGATGGCATTAACACACATGATAATTTTAAATTGAATTTAAATTAAATAAACACTTTTTGAATCCAAACAACTAATAAAAATTTATTTAAGCATCAACACAAACAATTAAAAAAATAACAGAATCAAAGTTCAAATAGAACAAAAAATATATAACTGATCTTATTGAGAACCGTTGACTTCCAAAATGTTTTATTTTCTAAGTTAAACTTAGCCCTAAGATCAAGCTCACAATTTCTATCTTTAATTTAAAATCAATTAAAGATTTACAAACTATTTATTTTATCACTCATATGTATTAGAAAATTAGCGTGATCCAATAAGCAGTCCAGTTTTTTCCAATTTTTAGCTATTTTTGATTTTCAAAAATTTTCTCTACCAATTTCCAATTTTTACTATTCAACATTTATTTAACTTGTTGGTACAATATTTATCTGCTATGAATTCAAATCTCAGCCTAACTAAATTTCGTCTGCTGCCAATTCTTCTTGGCATACTTTCATAAAATCGAATAGAGATTGAACCTTATGTCAAATTGACTTAATTTACTTAAATTATTGGTTTTGCTCCAAGATAAAGCACATTATTCTGCAATTTTATGCATGCATTTGGACCCCCCCTTTTTTACTATTCAACACAAAAAAGATAGCAATATATATTGAATTTCTTTAGACCTAAAATCAAAGATTTTTCAGTTATTAACATTTTATATAAAGAGCATTAATAATTACAAATGTTTATGTTGCTATATTGCTACACACAAGTAACTAAATAATAATCTAGTGTAAAAGCGTATTTTAATTTAATTATATTTTACAAGTAGCAGAATCAGAAATTATTAATAAATTACATATGAATTATATGCATCAGCTTAAGGCTTACTTACATTAACATATTAACTCTCTTCAATCTAAATACCTAGTCGTTTTCTAGCTTTTAATGCTATTAATATTATTTTGCTTTTTGCTTCTTACTTTAGGAATTAAATATGAATTTGCAAAAACAGATGCTACTTTATATTGCCTTTTGGGAATTTTTCCGCCAACTAAAAGAAGTTCTCCCAGTGAGTATTAAAACGATATACAACACCTACCATTAATCCAGATATGGGTAAATAATTATTTTTAATAATTTTAGCTCCACCGTCACCACCTAGAAATTTAAGAATTAGTGAAACTACATCTAAGAGTGCATCAATTGTATGGGAAACTCCAAAAGACAATGGTGGAGCAGAAATTACTAGCTATATCATAGAGAAGAAACTTGAATACATGCCAACTTGGGAAAAAGTAGCCACTTTGGATGTAACAACTCTTCAATACACCTTTGAAAATTTAAAAGAAAAAACTAAATATGTATTTAGAGTATTTGCTGAAAATTGTATAGGAGTAAGCGCTCCAGCAACTACTAGTACTGTTCACTTATTAACACATGCAAGTAAGTCAATCAAAACATTTCAAAATTCTTTTAGAATGCTCTCTAATTTGAAAATTTACAGCTGTGCCCTCTCCACCAACAGCACCATTAGAAATAAGAACTATAGGGCCAAATGCAATTGTAATAGCTTGGGGTATACCAGAAAGTGATGGTGGATCACCTCTATTAGGATATAATATTGCCATAAAAGATACCAAAAAAGTTATGTGGATGGAAATAGGTAAAGTTACGGTGCCAGTACAAAAATTCACCATCAGAGACTTACAAGAAGATCATGAATACTTAATCAGGATTTTTGCCAGAAATGAAATTGGATTAAGCGATCCTTTAGAGTCTGATGAACCCTTCAAAGTTTTACCATCTGCAGGTATGTATAATCAATTCATTAAACAAAGATTCTACAAAATTTGAAAAATTCACATACATTCTAGATGCTGATGCTGAAGAGTTTAAAGAAGTAACTGACCGTGAGCCTACTTCATATAGTACAGAAACAACAACATCTTGGTTACGTGATAATAGCATGGATGCAGACATTTACACTTATTCTAAAGGAAAACTTTTACAGCGAAATGAATACTTTTTCAAAATTTGGTGCTATGCTGATGAACTCTTTAAATAAATATTCTGTACTGATATAAAATCCAAAAATTTGACCAATTTATACCAAGACTTTGACAATTAGATTTATAGTAAAAATAGATGTAAATTTTTTTTAATTTTCAAATTTTGACAAGGCTAGGGTGTTTTTTCCAGTTAGCCTTAATTAAAATCAGATCTTATTTATTTTCAATGTGAAAAAGAAAATGTCTAGTTTTCTTTCCATACATAAATAATTACAATATATGTTATAACTTACAAGTATGTAAAGTACTGTGATAATGAATCTGACTTCTCTATATTGAAATACATATAGAAAACAAAAAATGTAAATATAGATATGCATATAAAATTTTGTTTGAGTTGCATGTATAATTATATATATTTGAATTTTTTATTGTTTTGTTAAACCTTAAAGCTGTGTTGTTCATATTTACAAATGTTGTGTAATTTCCATTTTGTAAATTTTCAAATTACGAGAGAAAATATAGGTGCATAAATTAATAACCAACGAAATTTGAAAATTTATTAAATGCATATCACTTCCATATATATTGTTATGCAAAAATATGACATTAATAAAATATTGTTTTCATTTAAAAATCTTGATTTGTTACCATTTATAACTTCCATAATTATATGAATTACTAGAATGAGTCAAAATGTCACATGCGCTGATTTCAACTAATCTTCATGTTTTAAGATCCCCTGAACTTGTTTATGCTAATTTTAGTATGATGTCTGTCATCTTTGTTGTTCGAAAATATGCATCATAATGGATGATCAACTATAAATAAAAAAAGAATTTTCAATTTTGGTATGCCCAATTTTATACCACAAATGATAAAACTAACATCAACGAAGATAAAAGCATTTATTTTGAAAAAATGTGTAAAATTATCCTGTTTTGGCAGGCACAATTAACAGGGAAATTTATACTCAAAATTGTCTGACAAAGCAGTTGTTTCCAATTGTAAAGAAACATGAAACCAATTTATCTTTTTCTTTTTGGTAGGCACATTTAGAACATTAAACCAACTTTAAATATTTCTATTTTTTGGCCCTGATAATTGAGATTCATTGTAAAAACTTGTGGAATTTGTTAATATGATATCATTGCTACGGTCATTTTGAGACAAATGGACCGAAATACACGCTGTGCACGGCAGCTCAAAAATAGTTGCGGAGGTCGGGTCGGGGTGAGATTAATTCTA
>JAHWXV010400698.1:0-10640 GCA_024586415.1 Phrixothrix hirtus | reverse complement strand
GTATTTTCTTCAATGCAATTGCAACTAACAATTTAATATCATCTTCATTTGTATTTAAGAGAGCACTTAAATAGCTGTTATTGGTGGAATATATTTATGCACATTATGACAATGACTAAAAGGTACTTTAATGTCTTTTAATAACAACAATTTTATCATTATGTATTTTGTTATTAAATGCACATTATACTAATGACTTAAATGTATTTGGAATGTATTTAAGTACTAACAATGTAAGCATTTAAATTTATTAAGGGTACTCAAGCATTTGGAAATGGAATAAAATGAACATGCTATAGCGGAAAGACTTGACTTGATAGAGCAAAATAGTTTTAATATTTAAAATCAGCGTGCCAAAATTAGTTAAAAACAGGTGTCGGATTACAGACAGCAGAAGAAAAATTTGATTCATTGGCCAGTGTAATAGGACCGAGTTATATAGGAAAAACGAACGTAGCATTTACTTCACTACTTAATGAGATCGATCTAAAATTTGAAAATGTTTACGTCTTCCCAAAATCCCTGGGTCAACCGAAATACGAGTTTCTAGAACAAGTTCTCAAACCAATTAGCGGCATAAATTATTACACGTTCTCGCTTTCATTCTTTCATTACAGTAATAACTATACGGAGTAACAGCAGTATGACAGTGATACCTGCAATAACAGTTATTTTTCTTTTCTAACTTCATTTATCTTATGTTCAATTACCACCCACGCCATTTTATATTCCATTTTCAAATTTATTATTCCATTGTAGGCGCGCCATCTTATATTCTATTTTCCATTTTATTATTCAATTATCTGCGCCATTTTGTATTCCATTTCTAAATATTCAATTTTCGGCACGCCATTTGGTACATTAATATCATATAAACAATGCACTCCCACTCACTGCTATTACACACTCTTTGCTACTAACAAGCATCATTTTCTATCTTAACCACGCCTACTTACATGTTGAAGCTGACACGCCCCGTTTCCTTCTATTCTAAATTCGTCCGTCTCATACTACGGATTCCTCACTCTTCGAGCTTACTCTAACCAAAACTCGAAAAGTTCGGTAATTAAACCAAGCCTACTACTTCTTTCTCACTCGCACCCACATACCCCCACTCTGTAACTCTCAATCACTCTTCTTTTACTTTATATTAATACGTGTTAAAGGAAAACCCAATTCAAGGGTGGGGATGGAAAGTTCTACCTGCACCTCGGCAAAGTCCCCTCCTCGCCTCGTCTCCAATAAGCTATCTAGAACGCCAGTTGCCATACAACTTGCATGCACTTTCAAGGCATTCGTTTGAACCAGCAGTCCCAAACTTTTTTGTCGTGGAATCCATATATGCTGTTTCAAATGTTACCCTGACTACCAGTGTGTATATAGGATGATTCTTTGATATTATTAACAACTTGAAGGACAGATTTTTTAAGATAAAATAAGATAAAAGTATTATTTGATGAATATGTTTGGAAACGCGTCGTTTATTAGATAAGGCGTTAATTTTTTTCTAATTTGCTGTTAATTATTAATTGAAAATTTGCATATTTATCTCTAATAACACGACATAATTTTTTGGGTCACTATATTTTTCCTATTTGTTCCAGGGATGACTGAGCAAACATTTTATTTAATGTTATTGAACTAAAATAGAGCACGTCACATTTTTTTTAAATCTGCTATTATTTCGATAGAGCAATTGAGAATACAACTTGTTCCTTGAATATCTGATGTATCTCGCTTTGTTTATGAGTAACAAAATACCCTTTGTTAGTTATGCATTTCATTATTCCATGCATTAACAATTCTTAGGATCCAACAATAATGGTAGTGTTATAAGTTGTTCTGTATAACTCTCTAATGCATGCCTCGTGGTAAACGGGCTACTTCTAAGTGTATTGCATCCTTTGAGGTTCATAGGATACTGGGTTGATGCTTTTAAGCCTCAATTTTTAGGACTCTTCATAGGAAAGAATGGCATAGAGTTAAATACAACTAGCGCGTGCACCTTGAGATTTCATTTAACGAGGAGATCAGGCTATTGGGGAATATTTCCATTAAAACTGTTATTGAAGTTTGGCATACGTGAAACGTAACACTATCCTGGTGAAACCAGACAAGTCCGGCATTTCATTCTTCCAACTCTTGTTCAAAAGTTCGTAGAACATAATCATATACCACTCAAAACTAACGATAACTGCACGACTCTGGAAAACATGCCAACGGATAACTTGAAGTAATTTCTATAAAAAAGGGGAAAATGATTATATTGTTCAAATTTGATCTATTTTTAACGTACCGAATAGTGATGTGCCTATGCTTACGGAAAATTTGGTAACGAGTAACAAAGTAATTTCTGTAAGAGGAAAATGAGTATATTATTCAAAGGTCTATTTGTAATTTACCGAATAGGAGTGGTATAAATGATTATGAAATAACAAACTAATTTCGTAATTACTGCAGGTAAGTGTCTATTTGGAAATTATTTATTACACTATCTTCTAGCAGATTATAGAGTACATCTATTTTGAAGAATTATTTTAAACAACGGCAAGCCAATAGATTCACTGCTCAAAAATACGCAATTTCAAATATTTTCATTTTCCATCAAAATTATCTTATCTCTTACTCATAATGTAAAAGCTAACATTATACTAAACACTAATATTATAAAATAATTGTATGTAGAAGTAGAAATGTTGTTTATATTCAATACACTATAGTAACATTGGCATCCCAATTTCATACTATTCTGGTAAATTTTTTATTGGTTTATGCATTGGATATTGAGGATTTACAATTTTTGTAAGTAAAAAAGATATGAGCTGTTGTTTTATTTTTGCTTCCAATTTAGTTCATCCCAGCGTATTGTTTCTACACTTTGTCCAAATCCAGTCCAAATAATAAAATAGTATAGATTTCTGCCGTGTGATTTCAATTGCCCCTGCACCTGATAATAATAATTATTGGTACGTTTAAGTTTAATTTCGATATTTACAATTTCGGCATACTTGATTTTCTTCTGTTAAATAGATTACAGCGGTGAAAAATTAGAGGCGCTGGCCGGACATGTCACCTAAATAGTGGCGTTATTTCTAATAAGTTCATCGGGAGATGCAACAAGAAAGTTGTAGTGCCTGTCGATAAATGATCCACGTTCTTTTACTGTAAAAATGTAGATTTCCTTAAACTGATGAATAGTAACCGTTTCGTTATTTTTTCCCCAAGTTATGGCGTCGTTGTCACGAAATTCTAAATATAACAATGATTTCGCTTTATTTGCACAATGAGCATGTGCTTTCATTTTACGAACTAGGCCAACGTTGGATGCAGTTAATTGTACTGACCGTTCATGTCGCCATAACATGTTTGACTTTGTTCAATTGTATTATACGCAATTCCCCGAATATCGTCGTTCATTTTTTGAAGCAATAATAAAAACTTTGATCTTTTTTTAGTCAATTCTTCCTCGGATAAATTTTCTTCGTTGTCTACTGCGCCGTAATCTGAATCTGGTGGTGCTGCAATCGCGTATCGTTTTTTATGTTGAAATAATGTTTTTTTACACTTTCCACAGTACTTTTCAGTACTGCAATCGACAGATTTCTTGTGAATATTCCTAATTAACTCACCTGGGCGCGCATTATAATCTATTCAAGCGACTTCACGTTTCGTTTGATATTTTAGTTCCAGAAAAATTGATGCCTTTACCACCTAAATATTTCGCCAAAATTAAATTGTAACATTCGGCAGCGTCATTCTTCGCATTTAATATTAAACTCACCGAATTTCTTGCTACTCTATCTACAACTGCTGGAATGTCTTGATATAAAGAGCACTCTTCTATTTCCAGAATCTAATCATGTATTTGGCTACTTTTAGGTCCGTTACAAAGTATTTTGAACACGACAAGTGTTATCCAAAAATATGTCCTAAAGACATACATTTAAGATGTATATTTTAAGGTGAAAAAGTTTTTCTACATGAGTCATGCCTGTATTTTTGCACAGAAATGCTTGCAGCCCCTAAACTCCACTTCTTAAGCATTTGACAGCATTATTCTAAGAATTTCCTTGCACTATAGGAACTACCATTTTCTTTGACCTATTTTTCCGCATCGTCAGTTCTCGAAGCTTAGTGCAAAAGCTACGCAATATACTACTCCTGAATTCTATTTTCTGAGCCACACGACTACCATACGAACCATTTCACTTAGTTTCTTTGTGAGGCTGCTGTCACCATCTCCTACAATATAACCATATTTCAGGCCTGTATTTCTACGCTACACTTAAAAGCTTCAAGAATAATATCCGACTCCATTGTTGTCGATGACCTATGCCAATTTTTAAAATAGTTACGTGTAGGTGAATTACAATTTTTAATTTGAGCACGTGAGTATATACAACAATATCTGCTGTGTATGTCCAGAAATACCATTTTGCCGATTTTTTGACTAACGACAACATCCACTCCAGATGCAGTGTTATAACAGAGATATACCGCCGTAATCAACCCTTACTTCTTCACTTGCTAAAGTAGCCATCATCTGCCAAGCAGTTTTACCAATAAATCCAGATAAGATATCTCTATTTGTAGTGAACATGTGTGCTCCCTTTGTGGAATTGTCACAAGTCGATAAACGTTCTCGTAACTGAGAATATCCTTCTCCGGTTGATATAGTTCCTAGGACAGCAGTGTTGTTAATGTCCATTGCCTTGTTATTGTTATCACTGTTTATAATTTTAATCTCATTATAAACACATTTTAACACAAACAGAGATTGTGCTGCAGTGAATAATAGATGTTTACTTAAATTAAATTCTACATTAGTCTCTAAAATATCGAAATGTGTAAAACGCCATTTATACATAATACCATTGTCATTATAGAATTAATTTACCTTCGAACAGATTTGTGAGCTATATACAGGATGTTTGTTGTGTGTGTTTGATTATTTCGCGAACAAAATTGAACGTTAATTATTTCTTGTAAATTATTATAAAAATTGAAACGCAGTTTTTATTTAAATAATGTAACTAATACAAATTTTGAAAACGTCAGTACCTAGGAAGCATTTGTCGGTATAAACAAAATAGTTTACAACATCATGCTGCGTTTCAGTTCTAGTTTCTATATTTTCTTCAAATTTATATTTTTAATTTGTAAAACCTAATGCGTAGACTAACTCTTTTTATTTTGAATAAACCTTGATAAACTAAATATGTTAAATAAATCCCTATTAATGCAGTTAAAAAATTTTACAGCAGAGTCAAGGTTTAAATTCCCTACGGATTCACTTTACCATTTTGTTACGTACAATTTGTCACGACATAGTGGTTGCTTAAGGTTCGAAATAATGAATATGAGTTGACATGGTTCGAATCGAAAATATAATGTTACAATGTATGGATAATCCGTTATATAAATGTTAAAATTAATTAATAAAATTAATATAATAATACGAAATAGAGGGTACTGATAAGTTGAAAGACTCTGTATATTCAAAGTGTATTTTATATAATACATATTTTAATTTAATTATTTGTGCAATGTGAAAGGAAACGTTATTTTCAGCGTGAGCTCTTTAAGATATTACCCAAACATAATTTACACGGTTTACTATTTTGAGTTTAAAATATTAAACTAATTTAATTTTACATATTTTTAAAAATAGTTAAATTATCTATTCAGAAATATAAAAAATACAATTCTTGATAAATAAAGTTACCGTACAGAAAAGTGTTTGTTAAATTACCGTGAAACAATAGTGGAATTCACACAACAAAAGCACATTTACCGCTTAAGTATCAGATTGTATGCCAGATTTTTATGATGGAGAATAACTGATTATTTGGTAGAATTTTGAATTTAAAGGATTCCAAAGATATTAAAAGATGAAATTTTCGATCGTAGAAAGGGCTGATATATTATAATGTAATTTGTTATCAAATGGTAGTTTCCGTCAAGCTGACGTGTATGTAGATTTGGACCTCTTAATACAAACCACAATATTATAAAACATTTTGAAACCCACCTAGTACATTGGTAAACTGAAATTTTTACGAATCACAAAAGCAGAATTAAAGTAAATAGAAATCTTGATGAGAAAATGATTAAATCGACATTTTAACCTATTTTGAGTCACATTCAACGTCTTCCGCAAAGACGGCGTTCAAATGATGAGAATTTAGAGCTATAAAACTCTTTTTTATAGTATATCTTTATCCAAGAAGATAAATTGTGTGTGTTAAAGATTTGGATAAGGTTAACCAGGTGAATGGTCATCAAAGATTCGTTATCAATTTAATATTTTCAAGGACCATTCAATAGTTCAGAGGTAGATTTAGAGCATGATGCCAATTAAATAAAGACTACGATTGAGTTAAAAATGTATTAAATTTATTATTTGTTAACACATTCCTGAAATGTATACTTTGTAATCAATCGTGAAGAAGCGAATTGAAATTGCATTGCTTGGTATTGACCGTACACGTATGCATTAACCGTACGTCTAATTAAATTATCACAATGACTGAACAGAATCGAATTATAAATTGTTGCCACAAGGAGCTCTATTTAAAAATCAACTATAAATAAAATTTTGACAGTACACATTCATTTTTCAATAGATGTCCTTAACTAAAAATATATAGGATGTTATACTTAAATTAAGAGAGTTAATTGCTATTAACTGAAAATAGCAGGCCATAAAAATCCTATTTCTACGTGAAACAACCTTACATCAACAAACAACCTTTTGCTTTACAGCTCCCCAGTATTCTTAAAAATCAGAAAGTTATAAGCCGTATAATGAAAAATTAACCACCTTAATTATGCGTTTCCGCAAGACGATCTGAGATTTTTGGCATAAAACTTAATAATTGTAGTGCTATAAAATAATATGTTCAACATTTTCTTACCCAAGCCGTACTGCGTACAGTTAGCGCTCAATATTTGCTTATTTAGTTTTACTTACTTGATTATGTGATTTAATTTAATTGTGGTCTTATTAACAAAAATTTATACTTTCACAATTTGATCCAAGAAATATATTTAAAGAAAAATAAATTGATATAAAGTGGTATAAATATATAAAAATATTAAGAGTAACAGTTAATTAAATAAATTAGGCATACGTTTAATTGGAGTTGTCGAATCTTTTACCTATTCTGCAAATATTTGAACACAGCCCACGTAATATATAAACATTGATTAAAATCAAACTCTCCAAGTTAAATATAATTCGAGAAGGAATTCCTTACGGACACTTATGAAATTAATAAATAAAAATTGGTGTCACGATGCAATAATTAAACTAAAAATTAATTTGAAACACAAATGGGAGCGATGAAACAAATTATTTTGCTTTTCTTTAGCATTGTAAAAATAGGTAATTGGAATTTCAGATTCCCGCCAATGGATTAAGAAATGAAGGATCCTTATCAATAACATTTAAATCACGTCTATGCATTATACCTAGCATTTGAAGTTAGTTTAAAAAGTTGGTTTAACAATATTAAAGGAATTACCAAAAAAGTATCAACTTCAGAATTCAAAGAATTATGCAGTATAAAAGAAGAATAACCTATAAAGGTTTTGCAGAGCATTTAATTTATTCAGTCCCTCGCCAGTTAAATGCAAAAATTGCACAAGATGGTATCATGACTCCATATTAGATAAATACTTTTAGAATGCTCTGTTTTCTCTTTGCTTTGCTTTCAGTGTGGCCCTTGCCTTCAAGAGGCACTTTTGCTTGTTCTTATACCATTATATTGATCTCATTATTTTTGCATATTCCATTAATTAAGTTTTCACACTACTGAAATATTCTTATTACTATATTTATAGTATTCCTGAGAATAACGCGTAATTTATTATTTATCTATTAATTAATAAAATATAGTCTACTAGTTATAGTTTTTGTCTTCAAGTTATTGCTATTCAGTTACACATAGTGTCATCAATTCCTTGAACCTGAACTGTAAAATATTTCAAAAACAATATCTAGTCGTAGTTCAAGGTTTGTGAAGTTATGCACTTACTGCTTTAACTATCTATTTTCACTTAAATAATCTACAAATGAATGGTTCCAGTCTATCCAGAAATAAAATACAAGTTTTTAATAAATTAAGTTTATTAAATTTAGCAAAATCAATTTAAATAAATAGAGGGGCCCAAAATTATACGGCCACGAATTTAAGAAGGAAAATATTTAAAACTTTTATTAACGATATAGGTCAACCACGATCTTTGAGATACGTTAGCGACTGATTGTAACATTTCCTAGCTTAAAAGTTGACTGTAAACTTGTACAAGTATTCCTTGGGAAGCTTCAGCGATTCCCTTTATAATGTTATATGTTAGCAACACCTCATAATTTGATTAGAACAATTGTAGGTTATCACTGCTTACTTATTTAGAATAAGTAAATAGTTCTTTGACTGACTCATATGAAAGCCCGACTACCTCTAACTTTATGGTTACAACCAATGTAAACGCGTCTTAAGTTTTGTCAAATAATAACAAATTATTTAGACACCTTGTATATTTTTGAGCATATTTGGTGATATCTCATCAACATTTCAATAATAATAACAATAAGATTAAATATTCAAAATTATTATTAATTCAATTAAAAATAACGCTTTAAATTTTTTCTTTGATATAAAATAAAAATCAATTGGGATTTGCATGTAATACAATTTAAAAAGGGTATTTTAAAAAATTATTACGTCAGCAAAGCCTTAGACATGCAATAACCTTCGAGACGTGAGTATTTCTAAAAATAGTTACTAACAATTCCCGCTTTCTCCCCGCGTTCCGAAAGAAGTGCTTCTAAGAGTTAATTGAAGCTAGAAATGAATAGAGTAAATAACATTTCCTTGTTGGTGTAGCTTAGTACATGCGTACTTTGAAGGGGCCGTGTCAAGATTCAATTTAAATTTCAGGACAGAAGCGTTACCCATGCTTAAGTTTCGTAAATGACCGAATTTTTGAGAAATTCGGCATATTGATGCCCAAAGGCAGATTGTAATTAGGTTAATTATCATCTTCCCACGTTCTTTTCCTGTACAATTGTTTAGGATCGAACTATTCAAGTAAGGCACGACATAATATAGCACCAGAGACGGCACTGTTCCCTACTTCTTTTGGGAGATTCAGACTCCTCAATCCACAAGAAGTGACGTTCTTTTACTTTCACTTTACCATCACGTAATTCTCGAAGCCTTTCTTTGGGATTCAACAACCACCCCTGGAGCTGGAGCAAGTATTTCAGTCAAGTTAAACATTGGCATTTGAGATACTTTTGTAAATAGTATACCAAATTTTTAATAAGTTCAATTATTTAGTTAAGCAAAGGCCACAATGTAAAGTCTGAGTTTATTGTTCAATTTAGTGTAAATATAAATACTAGAAACCTAGAGGTCCCCGAATTTAGTTATAGTTAAAAATATGTCTTGAATTGTACTGTTAATTTACAAATTATTCGTTAATAGTGACATATCGAATTCAGCTTTTATTATTTCATACCTTGCAAGAACCTTCGAATAAGTGACCATTCCTTCTTTCAGAGAATTACTAGAAATAAGTTAAGGTAAACATCCTAATTGTGAGTCTGGAGTGATCTGATCGAAGTATATACCCAGTGGCGTACAATTCACCATCTACGTAGTAAGTATCCCGCTGCTTTCCCATAATACGGTTTTGAAATGGAGTTTTCGTTCTATTCTGTCCCTTTTTAAAACCTAACGTCTCCAAACAAAGAGGCGCACTCAAATACGACTTTCTCCTTGTGTTATTGCTACAACAATGATCCTTGACACAGTCCCGTTAGTTTTGTAGCTAACTTAAAACCCCCCAATATCCACTGTCTCTCGATGCAACACCGTAAGTTCAAGAAAGAACTCCATCTCCGCCCTTTAGGGTCGCAAAACATCTTTGTCCCGTTATACTAATGCAGTAGAATGCTTCACGCACCTTTCAAATTATGGCTGTACCATATACTAAATATAACGCTTATATAATGCATGGGACAGGAATAATGCTTTTGGTAGCTAGGTGTTAATTTTACACTATTTATGAGAAAGTAAATGGCTTTACAAGCATTTACAATTTCCTGACTTTGGTAGTGTATTTTCTTTAAGATACTAAACTTTTGTTATAGTTTAAATTATTATGAACTAATTGATAATATCCAGCAACAGCATAAGTCAACCAACGCTGTAGAAAATCGTCACTATTCTTGTTATTTTACCAAAGTACGATCATTAAATCGCTAGTTGCACCGAATTACATGTCTAGTCATTTTAAGAGTTTTACAGTGTGTGTACGCGTACCCATAGCTATTGTAATGGATCGTTATAAGTATCGCTTAGAAGAACGTGCCTTTTTAATAAGCTCCTATTACAAGTATAATACCGATTACGAAAAGTTTTGAATTCACCTGTGCCACAACGAGAAAGTGTTTACAAAAGGAATCAAAAATTTCAAACAACAGATCTGTTATCGATAAATCTCGAAGGAGTCGTCCAAGGTTTATGAGAATAATAATAATAATAATAATATCTTTATTAATTAAAACGAATACAAAATAAATCACACACAGTGATAAAGAATAACAAAAAATGACTATTATATAAATT
>JAHWXV010400682.1:0-10049 GCA_024586415.1 Phrixothrix hirtus | reverse complement strand
ACGCATGTTGCGAACATTGATGAATTTCGTCAGAAAATTATTACTAAGTGTGATGAATTAAACAACAGTCCACAAATTTTACAAAATGTTTTTAATAACCCCCAAAAAGACTTCGTTTGTGTTTGGAAGTGGATGGTAATCACTTTACTCCCTTTTATAATTGTTTTTCCTTTATTAAATCCAATTTAAATGTAATTAAGTAAATTTATTGGCAATTGATATTTTTTATTGTAAATAAAGTTGCACCAAATAATGCTTAACCTGAAATGTTTAAAGCGAACGTGCCTTGTCAAAGAGTAGTTCACAAATGATGTCCCGACATTTCAACTACATACTTTTAACAACTAAATTTCTTTTGGTAGTTAAAATGTACATCTTTGTAAATCATTCTGAGACGTACGTTTCGTTAACCATATGTGACTCTGATAAGACGAGTTCTTTTACACACTTTACTATACTATAGCAAATCTATTTTTGTATTACCAGTTTAAATTTGAAGTACTTATTTTAATAAATAAACAAGTTACAGGAACTTAAAGTTGACTTTTCGTTTATACAACCATAAAAATTTCAGTTTTCAGCACATTTTCTGACTCCACTTTGAAAAGAATCAATTGTTAAGTACTATTAATTTATATGTGATTAAGCATTAAATTCGCCACAGTTTTTTAATTTTTTGTTTTACCTGACAGTTTATTTTATTTTAATTTAAAAACAGGGGTCAATACATTTGCATGCGATAATAAATAACAATTCCTGTTCAAGAGGGCTGAAGGAAATTCCGTACTCTGAACGTTCATCCACAAAAATAAACAAACAAACAAGATTGAGTTGTTTTACCTGAAGCGATTTGTTGGATGCTGGAATAAAAAGAAAATTTGAGCGTAATACCGTGTAATAATCTGATGAATGGCAAATTATTGGAACTCTTGAATAATTTTTGTTTAAAAGCACAAATGTTATAATTTTATAATGTTAACTTTTGTTAATTTTATTTAAAAACGATAGCAGCGGCATTCCACACTTTAGTAGCAGTAACACTATTAGTTTCAATAAAATAGAAATGTAGTGATTATTTAATTAGTGTTTATTATTAAAACACAATATGTTTCGGGGTCCTGTTTGGTCCCATCATGAGGTATATAAAAAATTGTTCGTCAGTCAAGAATTTAAAGAAGTAAAGATGACAGAAACTTTTATAAATGAATGTAAATGCATTTTACCTTATTAAATGAAAAATTCGAAGAGGTTTAATTAATGAAAACATAAAACAACTAAGGCAAAAACTGAACATGTGTACACGTTTGAAGCAGTGAGCAGTTTAACAAAAGTAGGAGGAATAGAAACTCAATGCAACATTCTGAAACATCCAGCAGGTTCCTTATAATGAATACGGATGATGTAATCACAAATAGCTCATTGCGGTGTGCGATATCTGTCAATTAAATTCAAGGTCAGAAACGAGTCTTGGGTTTGCAATTTATATATCATTATTATGACTAATTTTATTCTAGATTCCTTCCTTACTATTCTAAAATATATCTTTTCTATAGAAATAGCAGATTAAATTCGTTTAGTTTTAGCTTTAACTAGAATCTTGTCCCCTTAGTTACTGTTATAGATAAATAGAAATATAAACGTTTGTTAGTATACTCTGAAATAAATATGTAAATAGATAAGTATAAATAAATAATTCCAATATTAGTGAGTATGAATAAATAGTTTAAAATAAGTAACTAGTTTCGTTACATTGGTATCAGGTATCGGATTTATTATGAAAAGTGTAAACCCACAGACAATTATTAATTAAAAGTTAGTTTTAATTATATTTATATGCTAGTGACAACAAAGGCCGACAAACAAAAAATGGAGGCGTTTATGGAAATGTTAGAAAAATGGAGGACAAAACGGATTCCAGTCAAGAAGAAATTATAAATAAATTGACAGAAGAAATGATATTCATCAATTCAAACCAAACTAAATTGCACGAAGAATTTATAAACAAATCAAAAGAAGAAATGGGAACGATTAACTCAAATCAAGATAAACTACAAGAAGAATTTAAATTATACCAGATTAGACTATATCAAGAAATTAAAATAAAACAAAATATATAGATTATGTTAGTAACGAGATGGCTACGGAGTATGAGATGGTAACTAATAAATATGATGAACTACATCAAAAGTTTATTCTCCTTACCGTAAATAAAAATAACGCTGTGCCTAAGAAGGACGTGGCTTCTATTCCTCATGAACAATCAACAGAGGTAAATGTATAGCAAGTGGAACACTTGCATATTTTCGAAAAATGGCAAGGCAATTACTAGTAGACAATCTGATGCACTTACTTATTATGGAAAGATATCTTGGGCCAATTACCATAAACGGTTTGTGACATCTGCAGTATTAAATGAGTGGACACTTGGAGAAGAAACAACTGCCTTAATAGTGGCTCTACAAGAGGATGCTTTAGACATTCTACAAACCATAATAGGTGACTTGCAAAGTAATCTTGATTACCTTGTTCAACGATTGGAATTGAGGTATGGAGATAAACACCTCACAACCAGTCTACTGTGTCCAGTTAAGGAATGAGTGTAAAAGATTGGAGAGAACCCCAAATAATTCGAAACTGAATTTGCACGGCTAGTTAGATTAGCATATCTAATGGCTACAGAAAGTTTCATTAAACAAATTGGGATGCAAATATATAGGGATGGTCTTCGGATTTCTCAAACACAACAGACACTTATATCATACGTTCACGTGACCATGCTAGTTCATTAGACCACGCATGGGAATTTGAAACGGCCAAACAAGCATCAAAGAGCCACGCTCTTGTACGTGCAGTTGAAGTTAAGGATGGTGTTTGGAGTCTAGCAACGACGTTATTGGAACTACTTAAGGCGTAAAAGCCAAATGGACTTAAACTACAATGCAGGAAATGCAATAAACAGGGGCATATATAGAAAAATTCCCGAAATGCTTTGAGTAGTCCAGTTGGTAATACAACTAATTAGGAAGGCACTATCAAAGTGGTATCCTTAATACATAAACCGGAAGAGTCTTTACATTAATTGAACAATCGCAGGATGGAATTGTCAAATGCAGCAACAAATATAACAGTGAAACCAAACCTTGTTGAGAATGGAATATTAGTGCCTTCAAGGCTTAGATTACACGCAGCTACTGTAAACCGTGCAACCGTCCATGGTAAAACTTATAATGATATTAGGATCGGTTGTAGGAAGTTAGCGCATGTGTGTTAATAGCTGATATTGAGAAACGTGTTATATTGAGTATGGATATAATGTTTGAGTTTGAATTCGTCTTTGACTTGAAGAATTGAATCACACGTGTTTATCAGGGTGCGATGCCCATTAATCAACGAGATAATCATGCAATTAAAATAATTCTAGCAGAGAAAGTGACATTATCGTCATGCAGCGAAACAATAGTTATGGGCCAACCAGATGGAGACTTCCGGGTAGGTTGCATAGGAATTCTAGAAACCATCAACCGAGATATTGGTAGTGGTATTCTAGTTGGAAAAGTGTTGATAGAAGCTTGATGAAAGGCAGTACATCCAAATTACTCTAAAGAGGGGCACCGAATTAGGAACCTACACACCTATTACATTTACAGTACGCTGCCCCGAAACCCAGCGAAACGGTTCAGCGCGTAAAGAGTTTATCTAAGCTGCATGCCACACTCGAATCCTTGGGAAACAGTTTATCCCATGAGCAAAAGAATAAAGCCAGTTATTGATCCAACAGTATTTTCTACGAGTGACGGTTTAAAATGAGGAACAAACGTTGTAACGCATACAATAGATACCGGTGATGCCCAAATATAAACGACTAAGAGGTTGTCTTTATCCTAACGAGAGGAAACCGGAAAGATAATCAAGGACATGGCCCGTGAATGGAAAACGTCCTTGGGCATCACTATTTGTACTGGTTAAGAAGAAAGGTGGTAGCAATAGATGCTGTGTGGATTACGATCGTTTAAAGAATGTGACTAAAAAGGACAGCTGATGTGTAGCCAACATTGCTTTCGAAATGCAAAACTACAATTTAATTCTAAAGCGCGCAACTTGTCTCAAAATATAGCGAAATACTTGGATCATGTGGTGTCTGAACAAGATGTTGCAGATGAACCAGAGCAAATATTCAGTCCTTACGAGAATGGCCACAGCCAAAGGCTAAACATGAAATTATGACGCCTATTGGGGTTATGCACATACTATCGTCGATTTTTATGTAGATTTGTAGTCATTGCAAAACCACATACAAAGCCTACTCAAGAAGACCAGCCATATTTATAAAACAATAACTGCCAGGAGTCATTTGAAACACTTAATTGAACATTGATAACGGCACTCATGCTCAGTTAGCCGAGAATATTAGGAAGATTTGTCTAGATGCCGATGCTAGCTAGGTCGGCATCGGTGCATTGCTATCCCAAACACAAGTCCGAATAATTGGATAATTTCACAGTGTTGTCCTTACCTAAGGGAAACCATTATTTTGTCGGCTAAGTATTTTTAGCGATGATAAAGGCTGTTTAACGCTTTTACAATTTCATTTCTGAAGGAAGTTTCTTTTTGAGAACTGAGCGCGGCAGCATTCAAATAGTTTAAGTTTCAAGAAGACGAAATAGTGAGATGGATCGAAAGAGTATGATATTGTGATAGTAAAGCCGGATGAAATCATAGAAATGCCGACGCTTTATAAAGACTACCTTGCCCAAAGTATTGCCAGCACTGCTTACAGTTGGAGTCGAAAGTTCAACAACCTCTTATCAACCGTGCTACTGTTATTACCAATGCCTGGAAACGGAACAATGTCAAACAAGGCCAAGGAAGCGACCCAGACCTAAAGTTGCTTTTAAAATGGAGAAATGAAGGTTGAAATCCAGGTTGGGATGAAATGGCCTCATTTAATCCCATTTTTAAGACATATTGTATGGTACTCCTTTCAAGCTCAGGACGGCCTCTTGAAAACATCCCTGGCAAATTATGATGGAAGTAAAGGACGAATGAAGTTGGTTGTTTCGAAGAACACCACAGAGGAAATTTTGCGACAACTGCATGATGGTCCATCGGGAGCGTATGTGGTGGTAAAGAAAACTCTGAAAAAGGTCCGAGACAGATTTTAGTGGATGAACTGCGGGTATGATATGAAGGAGTGGTGCCGAAAATGTGCAAATTTTGGGACTGGGAATAGTCCATTGAAGAGGCGAAAAGCACCGATGCGGCAATATAATGTAGGCAGCCAACTTCAAAGGGTGGCCTTAGGGCTGGTCCATTTTCAGAAACCGAAGTAAGAAAGAAACATAACCTAGTTGCAATGAACCCCAGCATACTATTTACCAAATCAAGTATCAGTTACAATGGCCAAGACCTTGGTAAAAGAACTATTTAGCCGTTTCCGGATTCCTTGTGGATTACATTCAGACCAAGGGAGAAGTTTTGAGTCGGCCTTATTTCAAAATCCCTGCCAGCTGTTAAAGATAGAAAGGCCAAAACAACTGCTCTTCGTCCACAGTCAGATTAAATTGTGGAATCGCATGAATCGTGCAATGGGAAAATACTTGTCAAAAGTTATTATAGACCACTAAAGAGATTGGGACGAACACTTATATCAATTATTGGTGGCATATCGATCAACTATAAACGAAATGGACTATCGTGTGATTTGAAGTTTGGTAGTAAACTTGCAGAAGAGGGAGCTCCTGGAAATGCATAAGCTTGGAGCCTACGGAAGAAACTGAATTCAGTTCATGCTAGAGTTCACAATAACGTCGAGATTGCCAGTGATCAAATGAAATTCCAATACGATGCAAGGTCTAAAATGGAAGAATCTCAATCCAATGATTTAATTCGATTGTACCGGCCTCAGCCGCGCCAAGTTCTATGTCCCAAATTGCAAAGATCTTGAGAAGGACTGTATAAAGGTATAAACAGGATCAAACATGTAATCTACCGCACTATGAAATTTCCCAGAGGAGAATCCAATGTGGTTCACATAAATTCGTTAGCACCATACGCTGGGAGGAGCTTAGAACCGGAATATTAAAAATGTGAGCAAAGGGCGAACTATGTCGAATAAGAAGAGTTAGGAGCCAAGTACAGGGAGCAATCACTTGTCGAATTTGTCAACCTATTCGAGACACCCCAGAGTTAGATTTAGGATTATTACCAAGGAATAGAAAAATCCGTTTGATGTACCAGGGAGTACTCCCTGGAAAATTATGTAGCTGAAGACATCCAAATGTCCCGTGGCAACGCACTTGAGTTTAAAAGGATGTATGGTGGCGTATAAGAAATAGGGTAGCAGTAGCTAAAAATTGGAAAGTCATCTCACTTAACTATGTAATCACTGCCAAGATATGCGAAGTATCTACTAACTTGTGGCGAAAGCGTTATTCCGTCAAAAGTCACGTTATAAAGACTTGTGGAAAGCACTATGGTATCTTTGGAACCAATTTATGCGGGTTCCGGTAGAAAGTTCCCCGTACCAAAACTTGACTGCGGTTTAGAGTAACTTAACTGCAGCGTGGTATGTAACATGTTGGAGGTAGTGTTTCGAGGCACTGGTGTCAAGAATCTAGTGTGTGGTTGTAGTTCAAGAAGAGCTTCAACGGCGAAACCTGTAAGATGTTATATTTTCAATAAAATAGGGTGCAAGTATTGTCTGCAGTAGAGATTCTGACATTCAGAAGCTAAGGAAGAACTACTGCAAGTACAAACTACAAGGTCACTGCTACGAGAGGAAACATCCTTAAGGAGGAGGCAGTGCAACAAAATTAGAAACAATTAATACAATGGAAGATTCTTGAATAATCCATAAGGTTCCTTATAACGAATATAAGTGAGTAATCACAAATAACTCATTGCGATAACCAATATCTGTTAATTAAAATCAAAGTCAGCAATGGGTCATGGCCTAGCAACTTACTATATCATTATTATGACTAATTTTATTCTAGATTCCTGCCTATATACGGGAGAAGAAAGGCAAGGTTCAGATCTTTTTTTCCAATATGTGAAATATGAGAAGCTATCATAAGCGCTTGCGGAAATTCATATACAACTCCTTCTTACCGCACCCTAGGCAAACGACTTTTCGCATTTACAGGTAATGTTTCGTTTAGGATGTAAATACCAAGCAAGCTCGCTAAACATGGGATACAAAATTGCGGTTCTAATACAAAATACATGATCAACATAAATCCTTATCTAGGAAAAGGAACAAAAGCCTATAGGGAACGATAACGTTAAAAAATTTACCAAATCTCGCCATAGCACTAATTGTAACGTTAGTACTTTATGTTTCCGCTTACAAATGATTTATTAGATGAGCCGTATGAATTAATAATAGCGAATCTAAGGAAATATTGAACAGAAATACAACCTAAACTATTAGGTTACAGTATACGTACAGCAAATTCATTCATGCCTCGTGTTAACAAATAAAAGGGTTTTTGCGCTTTCTGGACTAAAACTTCACTTTCTGTCACTTGTTTCCGTGACTAAAGTGTCAATTTTAATCTCAAGGGAATAAAATTTTAGCGTAGTCCCAAACGAGACAAAGAAATGTAAACCCGCTCACCATGGCAATAACAAAAATTAACCAATCAAAATTACATATTGCTGAAAGTGTTTCTATAGCGATTCGTAAATTAAACTGAATTATCATTTGCCGTGAAGCATACAATAAATCAAATGACCTGTCACTTTCATAGTCATGAAATTTTACTTTCTTCGACCTTTTATAACGCTTCTGCCACAACAACCGAAAGTGGAGTATGTTCTACGATTACATTAAGTTGAAGGAAGTTAGCATTCAGGGATTTTTATGTAGGTGTTCCAAAGTCAATAAATAATCGTAAAGATGGGCGAGATAGTTGTAGATAAGGGTGCCACTTTGTATTTGTCAATAAATAGCGGACAGCTCATAGTTCGTGATGATGTTATATAAAAGACCGGAAGACAAAGAAACCGACCTCCAATTTATTTATATCCAGAATTACGTTAATATGTACTTACATTAACTTAGTTCTTTCTGTACCCGTCGCTGGGCTTCATCCTCGATCCCGTAGAATCACAACGAGTTACCTAAACTAATTAATTGCTAAAAATGATAACTAGTTCCTGAAAGCAAGCATAGGTTATCACGACAGGTCTACATGTAACAAAATAAGATCTGTACTTAAAAATCGAATATACTAAAAACTAAAACGCAGGACATACAATTAATAAATTACGTGTTCTTCCCAATTGTAAATAACGGGAACAATAATGTTCTATTTCTAAATCAAGGGGCCCTTGTGTTACTAAAAATTAAACTAACCTAAAATAAACAAAAGGAGTTTACCGTAATGTCCCTAAATATTGAAAACTATTAAAAATTGACAAACACTAGTCTTTTAATTATAGTCTTAGCGGATTTGTCTGGTAGTTCTACGTAATCGGCTAATTTGCCTCAGCCGGAATAATTTAGCGAGGGGTGGAGATCGACGAAAGTTAAATAACGGAATTTATCACTTAGTTGGTGATCTGAAGATTGTGAAATACCCGGAGGAATCGGGGGCTACAGACCGAGGTCTGGGATATTCGCTTAATCGTATGTACAATAGAACCTTGTCAGCTTTAACCCTTGAGTTCCACATTGACAGTGATCTGGAATCGATCCTTTTCTAGAAATTCTCCCAGGCGGAAATAGATCAAGCGGATACTAACTTAATCCCTTAATTCAGCATACGGGTACGTCCCAAATATACTATTGAATATCGCCAAGACGCGCACTACAAGCAAACGCAGCTTTACTTCTTTGCTTTTCAAGCGCCGCTACTCTTGAAGCGAACCATTTCTCCTTGAAATTGAAGAGATGAAGACGAGAGGGGTTAGTATATATTTTTAAACTTGACGGCGTTCATGCGGGAATTGTTCAATGAGTATCATTAGGAAAGGAATTTTTATAAAACGTAACTTTGGATTTCTTGCGCTTTTAATAATTGTTAGTAAAATGAAATTATATTATTTATAGATTTACAAAGCGATTTTGACGTAAAACTAATATAGATATTTTACCAGTTGAGTTTTGTTAATACTACGCGGAAGTATATACTGGGTGTTTTCAAATGAACGGCCAAGTCGTAAGATTTTTAGACGCGCTTACACTTTTTGATTTCAAATATTTCAAAAGAGTAAAACATAATTTATATAGCTCGAGACTAAAAGAGCTTTTCAATCCCTCGAGAGATTATTTCTCTTTCGGGATTACAAGAAGCACTCTAGTCCCTTGGTATATAACATACTATTATTACCATACGCTGCAAGAAATAAAGGACTGGTACTACTTCATCAAACATTCGCGAAGCAGCAGTAGCTGCAAATAATGGAAAAGCAAATATAATCGAGTGTTATAACAGTCCTAAAGGTGGAGTTGACATAATCTGCTAAAAACTGTAACAGAAAAATTAGAAAAGGCCATAAGTGTTTTCTACATGTTAGATATGGCATCAATTAACTCATAATTTACAGCTACCTAAAACAATTGTACTAAACTTTTAAAACCTACTAATAGATATAAATTTATGAAGGAGTTCAGTCCTAGTCTAACAAAATCGTAGATGGAGTACAAGTTGAATACCAACAATTGTAAGCGGGGTATAGTGAAATTAAAAAAAATTATAAAAATGAAATAAGACATAAAATAAATTACCTTTAAATAACGAAAGAACAATTTTCTACTATTCAGTCCTATTTTTCAGTATAAAATGGTGTATGACAACCTTATTTTACAAACTGCAAAAGACTTGATTCTGGTGAATCCAGTGGTAACTGTTGTACTAAATATATATGAGATTAATAGTTTTGGTATTAGAAATTATTACTAAAACTGTACTTTACAAAATCCTGCGATATTTTAATATTTTTTAAAATACGAGGGTTGCCTCTTATGTTGTTACAAATGACCACTAGATGTCGCTAGTGTAATAAGTTATTGCCATATTCGTAAAATTTGACATTTTGTATTG
>JAHWXV010400557.1:0-10767 GCA_024586415.1 Phrixothrix hirtus | reverse complement strand
GTTTATTCCGGTGTTTGATTGCATTATGTTGCGTAATCTTGTTTAATGATTTTACAGCATTTTTAGTGCATCTTTTACTTAATTAATATTTCTATTACTACTTTTTACTTTAAATTAAGGCACCCGCGCGCGGTACTATCACTTTCTTACAGTTTATCCAGTTCATAATTCAATGTTTCTTAATTACACTCCCGTATTTAATAATATCGCGTAAAATGCGTAGAATTAATACGAATTCTTTTTAAATCGCGTAGGGTCGTGTAAACGTTACAAGTTCAAGAAGACGTAGTTTCGTTTTTGGTTAATTTTGTAAATTTGTGCAGAACCGTTGTTATCAAAAAATTTATATTACTTATAGTTTTTTAATTTAAAAGGCGAAAATTCACCATTATAGATATTTATATTTAATTTTGTTTTAAATTAAATTGATTGAATTTCAACTCCATTCATTATTTTATAGTTGTTCAGTTAACTCTTTAAATTACAGTCGAACCTACAATTTTATCTAGATAAAATATAGTTTCAAACAATCGAATTTTTTGCTTGAAGCAATTTGACCCTAAAAACGGTCACTATGAAAATGTGTCAACAATTCGGGTCCCTCGGTTTTCTTCGTTAAATTAATAGGCATCAAGTTCTTGTAGAAACTACATTTTACTTAATAAAATCATAGGTGCTTGTGTAATTGCCTTCGATAGATTAGGCAACTACTACAAGCTCTACGGGCTACAGTTGTTGCAATTTTTGCTGAGGTTTTTGCGATAACAGTGGGAATTTTATAAACTAGTAATAACAATGGCACTACATACATATACCTTATTATAATAGAGAATTTCGCTGCGCAAGAATTAATTATCCTTTCATTCCAAGTCGCTTGTTGGGTATTTTTGACTAACACTGAATCTTATGCATTAAAATACGAGCAAATCATGGTATAAATCTATTTTAGGGAATAAAATTCTAAATCAAAGAACAGAGTTTTATTATAAAATATATAAATAAAAAATATAAATAAAATGTTTCTAATTTAAATGATAATTCTGGTTTTAGTTATTATAAAATTGAAATTGAATTAATATAAGAAAATGATCAGTTATAAATATGTATTCATACCTCGTTAACTATAGTTATATTGCAAATTGAAATGGATTATCCCTAAATGTATATTACTTGGGCATATGTTCTGTAATAAACGATTAACGCTACTCTTTCACCATAAGGAAACGATATTAAATTTCTCCGTAAAGAGGCTTGTTCTGCCTACAGAATATCAGTTTACATAAACACGATTAAAGCTATTACTTGTATTAATAAATAGGACGGCTTTACGAGCGCCTATGTTCTTTTAAAGGAAATAATGTTTCATTAAACTGGTAGTTATAGCTATAAATTTTTACCGGCTTGCCACACAAATTTACGGTTTACCGCTTTAGATTTTAATGCATTCCTTTATTTGTAGATGCGCTATTAATAGTTGTTATGAAATCATTAGAAAATACTAAAAGGTAGATCTCAGAACAACGCGCTTACAATTTCCATTTTTATATTTTCAAATTAATTGTCAACGATACAATTAAATATATTTGTATACGAGTACATCATTTTCTTTAATTTCATTTTACAGGCTTCTCCAACAGGTATGATCCATTTTTATAAATCTGCAAATATAAAATGATAAAATAATATCACTTCCTAAAAATTATTAACTACATATAAATTTTTAAATTTTATAAAAGATATACCGGCTCCAGCGATAACGTACCCGTCTTCAATAACTCAAACACTATATTGAAATCCACTCGATAACAAAGTTTAGTATCGTGAAATTCAACATTAGAAAAGTCGACTAAGCTACACTTACTTTATTTTTCTAAAAACTTTTAAAATAAAGTAAGCCGGCCACAGCTGGTGAGCGGTTAGCATGTTTGCCTCTACACCCAAGCGACGCGGGTTCAAACGGATCGAGGTTGGTAAATTTTTCAGCGAAGAAAAATTTGAAAACCACGCCTTCTTCTCGGATAAGCAAGTAAAATCGTAGATCCCGTGTCAAGGTAATTGTTGTTGCTATTTAATTTCGTATAAATTTATCGTTTATACATTGTTGTACATAAAACCTTTCTATTACTCCGTAATTGGAAATAAGATGGCGCATTATTCCTTTGCTATCAGGGTTACTACATGTGTTTCTCGCAGTATGTGTACACACGCGCCTTTTTTTCGCCATTCGTTGTTGAAATCCCTCGTCTTTCACATGCATTCCCATGTACTGTGATTTCTATTAATTAAATTAGGTTTGTTTAAATTATTTGTGTTGTTTACCACTCTTGGGGGTATTCAAATCTTCCCTCGTGCTATTTTGTACATTCTGAAGCTAATGCTAAACCGTTCGCCGGTTACGCGATAAACAATGGTGTCATTAGAACAATTTTAAGAAGTATACTTCTCTAAATTAAGCCTTTAGGAGTATGTTTCTTAATAAATTTGCGTGTTTATTACTAATTTTCCTCGCCTCCGATACCTCCTTCTACGTAAAGTAAGTAGTTAATATTAGAGAGCACTAACTCCACCACCACCACCCTAGGTGGTATAGGGAAAATTGCATGGGTGATATTAAACTTTTACTCCCTCCACTTTTAGCATTATGGCAGGATGAGCGACACATCAACGTGATTTTCATTTTTCTGTTAGATTGTTGGCGTGAAATATGACTCTTGTTTGGTATAGATTTAACCAAAGGTAACTAGCCTGTTACAAAAGCCAATTTCTAGGCAATTCTTTCATATGTGAAATATGTTAATAGATTTAGAGGGAAACTTGAAATATAATTAAAAATTCGGAAAATCACAGTCATCGATACAACTACGAGGTTTGCAAGCTCGGATTTCCGATGTAACTATGCGATTTTCAGCCCTGCATAAGGGAACTTTCAATCTCGAGTTAGATATTTCCGTATATCCAAGAAACACTAGGTCACATACGGGAATACTATATAACTAGGATATTTGACACATCTAATTTTAAATCACGCCCCAAACACTTTAATAGAAACTACTTTTTAATCCGCGGCGTGGTTATACAAAATACGTGCGTAAATAGGATAGAATAGCAAACAATTGCAGCCGAAGGAGCGCGTCGAAGATGAACGATGTGCACATATATCGTTTGCGCATGCGCAATCATCCACCATCGCAGTATATAAAAGGGGTCGCGATCAAACTTTCTTTCAGTTACTGGTGTTTCTTGTACTGTTCAGATACCCAAGTTTGAACAAAGCACAATGTTCAGTTGTAATACGTGTAATAAAATATTTTCCAGAAATGATGCATTAATGTGTCAATCTAAAACATGTGGAAGCGGCGGAAATATTAGTTGCAATACTTAAAATGTACAATTTAGTCGACAAGATGCCCTCAAGAGGCATATTACTAATCAACATAAATCACAGCATGTGACATATGCGGGAACAGTTTCCCTAGTGGTCCGGAACTGTTTACACATATAAATAGTAGCCACAACAACAATGATGATGCTCCTCGACAAGCAAATAAGATGAAATTGTCTAACGTCAGCTATCAGCTGAAGGCACGCGATGTAATATATGTGAATAAGTTTATACATAGGAAGCACTTTAAGTGATTGTTATATATTTACTTAATATCCTCACAAAGTTTTTCCATAAATACCTTTGGACAGTCTTCTCCCGTATATGTTTCATTATTGCTTAAGGAATCGTCGTATGAACACTTGATGTAATAACCAAAGCTGTATGGAACATGATGATAAGTTTTATTTGTATAGCTGATAGCTGACGTTAGACAATTTCATCTTATTCACTTGTCGAGGAGCATCTTCATTGTTGTTGTAGCTACTATTTATATGTGTAAATAGTTCCGTACCACTAGGGAAGCTTTTCCCGCATGTGTCACATGCTTGATGTGATTTGTATTGATTAGTAATATGCCTCTTGAGGGCATTTTGTCGACTAAATTGTACATTGTAAATACTGCAACTAATATTTCCGCCGCTTCCACATGTTTTAGAATGACCCATTAATGCATCATTTCTGGAAAATATTTTGTTACAGTTATTACAACTGAACATGGTGCGTTGTTCAAACTTGGAGATCTAAACAGTACAAGAAACACCAGTAACTGAAAGAAAGTTCAATCGCGACCCCTTTTATATACTGCGATGGTGGATGATTGCGCATGCGCAAACGATATATGGGCACATCGTTCATCTTCGACGCGCTCCTTCGGCTGCAATTGTTTGGTATTCTATCCTATTTACGCACGTATTTTGTATAACTACGCCGCGGATTAAAAAGTAGTTTCTATTAAAGTGTTTGGGGGCGTGATTTAAAATTAGATGTGTCAAATATCCTAGTTATATAGTATTCCCGTATGTGCCCTAGTGTTTCTTGGATATACGGAAATATCTAACTCGAGATTGAAAGTTCCCTTATGCTGGGCTGAAAATCGCATAGTTACATCGGAAATCCGAGCTTGCAAACCTCGTAGTTGTATCGATGAGTGTGATTTTCCAAATTTTTAGTTATATTTCAAGTTTCCCTCTAAATCTATTGATATATGTCATATATAAAAAAATTCCCTAGAAATTGTCTTTTGTAACAGGCTTGTTACTTTTGGTTAAATCTATACCAAACTTGAGTCGTATTTCCCGCCAACAAACTAACAAAAAAATGGAAATCAGTTTTGATACGTCGCTCACCCTGTCATAATGCTAAAAGAGGAAGGGGTAAAAGTTTAATATCACCCATGCTGTTTTCCCTATACTACCTAGGGTGGTGGTGGTGGAGCTCATGCTCTATAATAATAACTACACACGAAAATACAATGCAGTCCTGCAAGGTAAGTTTTAAAATAGTTAAAGCCCTTTCCACAAATACAGTCCGCTTCACTCCTTCTGATTTCTTGTTATCCTTTGTCACATATCAGTGATGTTTGGTACATTAAAAATCCCTACTGGCGGTGGAACTCCTGCAGATTCGGCAACATTGTAGTAGGCATGGCGAAATGATTATATAACTGTTCTAGCCCAAGAGTGCCAAGGAAAATTCCGCATCGCGAACCTTCAGCCACAAAAACAAACAAACAAAGAATAAAGTAATATAGAACGGTGCTTTAAACCCTAAGATCAATTTGTTTTCAAATTAGTAAAAAATGGGGAAAGGTTTAGAAATTAAGAAACTCGTAAAGAAATGTGACAGCGGAATATTGCAAGGAAATAAAATGTTCATTTATAGAGTTATAGACAGGATCAGGATGTGCCCTAGGAAGTTGTATTTAAAAATCAGTTCAAGGAAGGTACCGCAAATAATATTAAAATAGAAAACGTAAAGCATAACCGAAAGAGCGCAAGAAAATATAAACTGCCCCAAACTTATGGTAACGTTCTGATAAGTACATCGATTAATGTTTAACCGGGATGGAAAAGCAACGTCTATAAAGAAGAAAAGGATAACGTCATAAGTTTGAAATCAAACGTTTGATTCTTTAAAAAAAACATGCGGAGGTTGCTACAATAAATGCATCAAATCACGAGACGACAGAAAATTTTTTTGTGCAAATGTTAGTGTAATTGAAAACTAGAACCCGTAGCACTATCGAGGAGATCAATCTACGAAACTTCACCATTAAAATGGGATGCCAGTGTATCTTAAGCGCAAATGTGAAGAAGAGAAACGCAAAAACCCTCTCGTGAAATCCGCTATTGCCAAGGTCGTTTATTCAAGAAAGTATAAGCGCAAAAGTTATAAAGTCTGAATGATCCGGGTAGTGTTCGAGTAATTGAAAGTAAATTAAAATCAGTCCGGTTTTTAAATACAGTACCGTAGCTAACGCCAAGGTAGGCACTGATTATCAATCTTAAGAACGATATTACGGTCCAAACGCTTTTAGACCCAAACCTTAGAGCATCGACGTTTATTCAGCAAGAAGCAAGACCCCTTCGCAGCTGACCTATATTATTTATGAAGAAATAATGCGAAAATCGTTACCTAACGTAAGTGAGTGTATACCAATTACGCAAAGTTAAAATTAAAGAACTTTTAAAAACTGAATCATCAAGTTAGTCTAAATGCTAAACAGTCAATGAACTATGTGTTTACATTTTTATAAAGTACTACAGGTAGCCACAGGGTCTACTTATATTGTATTTATTTTTACTGTTGTAAACTTGTTTGTTATTTTTACATCTCGTATGTATTAAACTTATCTATTATTTATTGGTATATATGTCTGACGGTAGGAATTCAAAAAGACTTAAGAAACAAACAACTGAAATTTTATTATACTTTCTACGTAAAAATACAGGATGTACGTTTACTCGTTCTGCTAAGATTCAAATAGATCAGGGAAAGTTTACGCTATAAATTAAAGACAATTAGTTTAATTTGTAGAGGAGTTAATCAAATTGTATCTAATAAATTGGAAATTGACACAAATCCCTCTTTCATAAGAGAACTGGACTCTCTTATCTGTAAACTATATTGGAGCACCTAGACCTGGTTTGGTCGGCGACTTAGCTTTAGGATACCATATCATGCGAAAATTACAATGAAGGGGTAAGTAGTTGTATTGAGAATAAACCAGAGGCTAACGGTAATTAGAGAATTCTGCCCTGCCGCCACCGGGGCCATTTTAGGTTTAGTTCATGTGTAGCCCAGCAAATCGTAAAGTTTTGGTTTGTGAAACACAGTATGGCAGTTGAGGATTGAACTGAATGTTAATATAGTGCCGTTTTCACTATAACAATTAATGGACCCTGAATCCTGTTTCCAACTTTAGTTTGATTCGCCGCGTACTCTCTCCAGATAAATGTTATGCAGACTGGTCAAAAAATTTTAATCTGGCGGTAATGTTCTAGAGAGGGGAGGTCCACATGCCATTACGCTGAGATATTAAAGAGTATTCAAAAAGGGAAGGCGACTTTGCCTCAAAATGCAATAGAATTCACCAAGGTGTTTGCTGTATGTTGGACACCCACCGTCGTTCTCTCCAGATAAAACTATATTCATACTTGCATTTTGTTCCTTATAAAATGGCAGTAATCCAGAAACCAAGAGCGCATGACAAGCAACGGTGAGTATTGTTTATATCTTGGGTTATTGCAGAATACCATGCCGTTTTGTATTTAACTTTTACAGCTTATATTTACCTGTATCCGCGCGTGCATTTGTGTGTCCGTGGGCACATCTGTGTGCGTGTGTGTATGCAGGTGCGTGTGAATGCGGGTGCGTGTGCATGCGGGTGCGGGTGCTAGTGCGAATGCAGTTGCATGTGAGGGTGCGAGTGCGGGTGCGGGATCCTACGCATGCGTGTGTGTGTGTGTGTGTGTGCGCACGCGCAAGAGTGACTGTGCATACTCACGCTTATACATGCTGGTCATTCTAACAAGAACGATGAGATGCGCGAAACTAAATAGAAATGGAGTTATGTGTTACAAGGATGCAAAATATCAGTTATACATGAAGTATAATCGGTGACGCAAGTATCCGAATTGAATTTAAGAACAAGTTCTCCTTGCTTCCCTTTAGAATACCATTATGATGCATAATAATACTTTGTTTAACAAAAAATGTTTTCCAGTTTTAGGAATCTTTGAAAGTGAAATTCGTTTTTATTTACGTGAAGGTCTAGTTTCTTTAGTTTACTTCGAAAATTTAATTGCGATAATGTTAAAAAGTTCTAATTTAAATAGGTATTATACCATTTAAGATAGTAATACTTACCCAAATAAAATTAAAGATCTAGACATTATTTTATTTATAAATGTCCCAACTGCAATTATCTAATTTTACCTGAAATACTTGTGAAATATAGTTTTATGCAATTTAGTTTTATTCACATACTAACTTATGTTTCCACTATAAAAATTCCATAACCAAAAATGTATTTTACCATATCTTTGTATATTATGTTATAAATATGTTAGAATAAATCGAAAAAGCATCGCTCTCTCTCTCTCCTTCCTAGATAAAGTAAACTTTGATGTCTCTAATTAAATACTCTAATACTTCATATAAAACAGCATGTGGTAATATAGAAGAAAACTAAATTTACTAAGGAATTATTTTTACTGAAATCTAGGAAAATGCATGACACAGGTAAAATTAGATCTTGGTTCAAATGGGTGGGTGCGTACGCGAGCCCGTGCGTGGGTGTGTAACGGCACAGCGTACTAGCGTTTGCCGCATGAGAGAAAATGTTCAAACCGTCGCGTTCTTCAAATAGAACAACACCTGTTCAATATAAGAAAAGGTGCTTGATTAAACTAACCTAGAGAAGAAGTTGTCATGGTTTGTAAGAATGCTATGAAACATCCAAATCTCGTAAATTTACCGTTTTTCTTTGATTACCCGGTTTGCGGGTTAGTTGTTTTCAGAGTTCCTGGTTAAGCCTACAACAAACCAACTGTAAGGCATGACGAACGAGACCCTTCTGCAAGTAGGAAAAATTTTACTTTAAACCGTAACCGTTCAAAAAAAAACACTTCTACATGAGATATCCTTCGATTAAGTAGTTAACGTCGGAGAGATAAAATAATCCCAGATTCCAATCACTCGATAAATGGTCAATTGTTTGCAATATTGTATACATTGACGTTCTTCATATTAGTAACATAAAATATTCAGGTTTTACAAAGTTCGCCCAAGCCTATTCTTTAAAATTATATCAGATATACTAGTGTTGTTTCGAACTACCTTTACTAACCCAGATTCAATAATTTTCATCAAGAAATCTAACAAACAACCTTTAAAGAATTTCGTGTTATTACACAAAATTAACCTACACATCACCAACATTTATAATCACCAATTTAACTTCATTGTAAACCAATTATATTCAACCCTTTTGGAACACTATTGCCTGTTACAAAATTGTCTACCAGTAGTCCCTCGTAACCATATAATTCATTCTAACTTAAAATACGTTCCTTTTGAAACTTTATTTGGTCTCACTTACTGACCTTAAGAGACTTAACTGCCCATATTACATAATTTTCAGTATATCACGTCCGAGTGCCAGAATACGACGTATTCTGCTTAAATTTTGGAATGTGGTAACACTGCAGTTAGCAGGACAAAAAATTTGACATCTCTACCGTCAAACAACTGTAAAGTAAAAAAACGCGGAAAAACGTGGATTTAAATCGTGAACATTTTCGAGCAATAATTTTGTTTTATTTTCGATTAAAAAAATGAAAAGAAGTGTATTACTGATACAAACACTGCTTTTAGTGATTAGGCAGCATCTAGAGAAACTGTGTTTCGATGGTATCAAGAATTTAAATTTAGTTGTAGTAACCTTAGCGATGAAGTTTGTGAAGGTCGACCAACGACATCAAAAACGACAGAATTCATTGATTTCGTACGAGAAATGATAATTGCAGACCGTCATTTAACTTATCGAGAAATGCAATCATCCTTAGATATCGACATGAAACAAATAAATCAAATTTTGCGTGAGCACTTGGGTATATAAAATTATGTTCACGATAGATTCCCATAATTTGATTAAGGCTCAAAAACAGGCCCGTGTCAAGTAGTGCCGGTTCAACTCAGGTACATCAAATTTTGCATACGACATTGTTAGTGATGATGAAAGTATGCCCATACACCTGAAGCGAAATAATAGTCGTCTGTTTGGGTGTTTCGAAATGAAACATACTCAACTAAAGTTGTTTGTACTCGCGGTATTTCCAAACAAATTATCGCTTGTTTTGTATCAAAAACTGGTCATGTGGCTACTATATCTTTAGAAAGCCGTAAAACTGAAAATTATGGCTGTTATACAACGATCTGTTTACCACAACCTTTGTCTGAAATGCCAAAAAAAGATAAAAAACGACGAATGATTCTGCATTACGACAATGCAAGCTCACACACAGCACGGCAAACTGAATTATTTGGCCAGTCAGAAAGTGAAATTAATGTCCCATCCTCCTTATAGTCCCTGTTTAAAGCTCCATATATTACAATTACTTTATGTAATACATTAATTTTTCTCTTACGTGATTTCGTGTATAATTCTAAGAAAACAAACATATTACAACTTAAATACTTATTATTAAGATTTCGTTTGCCTTTGTCTGAGGTATTGCCACAACAACAACGCACGGTATATATTACTTATCTAACTACTAAAAATCTACATTCTTTGCCCATCATATTTACTGCCTATCTCAGGGTCTTGTCTTTCTATAAATTTCTTATTTACTCAACGTTAAGCTCTGATAAATCCTACCCTCATTTAAGATTAATTCTTCTGATCAAATAGCAATAACAAGTATGCACTTAATCATTGCTTAGATAGTTGAATATCTTATTGTGCAATTTCCTAGAACGTTTAATCACTAAAGACCTTGAAGTATAAATCACATTGCAAAGTTATAAACAGTCCTAATTTCAAATGCCATAATTATATACATAACTATTAACTTAATTTGTAACGTTTACACGATCCTATAGAATAACGCGAAACGCGATTTAAAAAGAATTCATATTAATTCTACACATTTTCGCGATATTCTTGAATACGGGAGTGTAATTAAGAAACATTGAATTAAGAACTTGATAGACTGTAAGAAAGTGAAAAGTACCGCGCGTGGGTGCCGTAATTGAAATTAAAAATTAGTAATAGAAATATTAATTAAGTAAAAGATGCATTAAAAATGCTGTAAAATAATTAAACAAGATTACGCAACATAATGCAATCAAACACCGGAATAAACCGAAAATATTCA